>BTPG01000007.1:104067004-104152004 GCA_036245525.1 Semisulcospira habei | reverse complement strand
GGGTCGTGGGTTCGAATCCCCTACCCGGCCCCGGTAGATGGACTCGCAATCCAGGGGGAAAAGACGGGCTTGTTCAATAGCCGCATGTCCGTTGAAAGGTCCTAGTAAATCAAAGTGGCCTAGTTGGAGTGCGCCTGAGTTGATCAGAGTTCAGGTCGTACTCCATAATCAATAGATTTCCCTGTCCCCCATAACCCGCCCGTCAGGGCCGTCCATTATCCCTTCGGTGCCGTGGACGTTAAACCCCGAACTAACGAACCAATCTGGTACGTGCGCCTATAGGTCAGAGTACGCAGTCACCTCCCCTGCAGTCCTATCTGTTAAAATGCCTTAGACTTAGTCTGTCCCAGTCATTCCCTAATTTTTAAACAACACTACCGCCCACTTGCTGCGCATTTGCCATGCCCCCCCCCCCCCCCCCCCCCCCCCAAAAAAAAAAAAAAAAAAAAAAAAAAAAAAAAAAAAAAAAAAACAGCAACAAACAAACAAACAAAACAAAAAAAAAACCACCCCCCAAAAAATAATAATAAAAAAATAAATAAATAAAAGAAAGAAAAGGACACCACCCGTCTCATTTCCTGGCTATCAACATGCTTCTGTACCAACCCTACACCCAAGCTCAGCCGAAACTGGTACACACCATCACCAGCCGCTTGGCAACTAAAACTAGGCCAAAAAGAGTCCGCTGGTTAAGCCAAGGCTGGTATGAATCAAAGCACCAAACATGTCTCTTCTCATCTATCAGGAGATTTAAAGTAAATTCCAGCAAACTGCCTCTGTACAAAATGCCAAAGAAGGCAGAAGATTTAAAAAAAAAAAAAAAGCAAGCAAGCAAACAAACAAACAAACAAACACCGATCTTACTGCCTCACCTACCTCATTTGAATATGTAATGTGACCTAGAGTGTGAAAAGAGTTGTATATAAAGGTAGACAAGTCTTAGCTGAGGCAAGACAGCTTTGACAACCCGTTGTATCGGCACATTTTAGCAGTCAAAGCCTGCCATGGAGAAGATCGATTTGAATAGATATAGCTTTTTTTTTCTGGTGGTTACAAGTTAGTATTTTCAATCCCAGAGCTTGAGAAAGAGCAATGCATATCTGGCACAACTGTCACTTTCGATCCAAATAGGAGTAATTCCTAGATAAGAATCATTCACGTCAGACTGTACGTTGTACGTTGTGCCCCTTGACAATAAGGACGTCCACTTAGCGGAGCGTCACGCTTGATGATCGTCCCAAATCATCGCGGCATGCGTCCTCGCCATAGTCGTACTGTTAACCCCTTCCGGCTGCCCGTGACATCGAATTTCGCGTCTGAAACCACTGCTCACTGACCGACATTCGCCGTGAAGAACACAATGCTACTTCGACCAGATAATAGGCATGATGAACATCGGGCTGACAAGAGACATAAATCTTCATGAGCCCCCGCGAATGCGGGGGCTCATGAGGGTTTATGTCTCTTGCAGATGGGTTGCGTTCGCCTTGCCCCGGCAGGCAAGGGGTTAACACGGGACAAACACCTCACACTGGGGATGTAAAAGCGGTGACTCCGAAGACTGAACCACGGATTCTCTCCAGCATTATGACCGACTTTAGTTATACCCGACCTTGTCATAATTATATTATGCACGTTGGACTGTAATTATTATCTCTGAATTAGGGTAGAATGGATACATGCTGACTTCACGCATGGTCAGGTGCGCGTGACAGCAGGCGAATTACCCACAGGTGATCAATGAAATAATATGTATGAACATAGTCATTTCAGTCCTCACACAGCCCTTTTCTGGTGTACAGGAGGCATGTCTCGATTCTCGTGAGCCTTTGCGAGTGTAGAAGGGTGGTTGAAGAAATATGCATAAAAATAACAGTGGAACCTGCTTTTAGCACCCTTTTTGTCTACCGTATTGAAAATACTGTAGACTTTGAAATGGGACTGGTCGGAGCGCATTCCGGAGCATGTACATGACGTTTTTGGCGTGCGGGGCAGAAATTCTGGCAAAGAAGTAACAAGATAAAAATGACGTCACGTCTAGCTACGCAAACCTTGCTAGATAACGTCTTTTTGGCGCCAAAGCGCCTTATGTGTGTGTGTGTGTGTTTGCGTGCGTGCGTGCGTGCGTGCGTGCGTGCGTGTGTGTGTGTGTGTGTGATCGCGTGTATGTGACAGCGACTCAGAGCCCGCGTTTGAGGACGGAAAGCTTGAAATTGTATGATATTGTCCCTAAAAGAATGGGGGGGGGGGGGGGGGCGGATGGAAGAGAAGCCACGTGTATGTTAAGACTCACCACTTACCAATATATCAAACAACGGGGGAGGGAGGGTGGGTGTCCTATGGTCTTATGGCATTTTTAAAGAATTTTGGGTCGGGGGGGGGGGGGGGGGGGGCAGGAACCTCTGGAACCTCTGTGTGTGTGTGTGTGTGTGTGTGTGTGTGTGTGTGTGTGTGTGTGTGTGTGTGTGTGTGTGTGTGTGTGGATCAGAGGGTGGGTTAGAGTGGAAGGAGATGGATTCCTGTCGCTACACGAGTCCACAGAGCGTACTAATGGCGGGAAGCGCCGTGTGTCCGTCTTTATTTGTGTGCGCCGACGCGCGTGTTGATCAAAGGTTGGCTTAGAGAGGAGGGAAATGGATCAGCATAATAAGCCTAAAAATATGAAAAACTCTGGATGTTCCTAAAAGATAAATGCATGTGAGCTCCAAACAATACGGTAGACTTTGGGATGAAATCCTCATCTTGGTTTTTTTGGCGTGTAAAATGTGGTTCAACAGACAGATGCACTCTCAAGAGACGTCTTGAAGGACGAATAGTGTTACCTGTCATAAAGGGCCAGCATTGAAGTGGCCACAACCACCTGTGATGGCCTTTAATGGCAGATGCTCTCTCATCAGGGGCGGTCGTTCACCTGTCATTAATGACCATTGTGTAAAAGGATACAGCCACTTAAATTGCGGTCTTTACAGACTTAACCCATTCAGCCCTGACGCACTACACGCGGGAGATGGGCCGACCATGATAATTCAAGGGTAGTGCCAGATTAGCTTGGCGCCTATCGGCGCCAAGCTAATCTGACACTGCCCTTGAATTATCATGGTCGATCCCTCTCCTGCAAATGGTGTATAGTCATAAGATGACGCCTCCAAAATTTGGGAAATAATGCCGTCGGGCTGAATGAGTTAAAGACAGGCAATCTCTCAAACGGGCGGTCTTTCAAAACACGTTATACTGTGTGCTACCTTTTTTGAAACACGTTAATGTTTCCGATGATTAAAATAAAAGGTCGCATTTATTTTGCTCGTAAGTGTGTATTTGCCGTTGTATAAGTCCCTTGTAGACAAAGATAGAAATAGAACGCCCGGACGAAAGATCCTCTGTCCAACGTCGGCCTGAACTAAGTTTTGCACGGGCCAGCTCTGGGTGACACTGTTCCGAGAACCCTTTGCTCACCGAGTCAGTGACTCGTAATTCAATTTACATTTGGCCATGTTACTCACTACACGATGCGTAACGCTGGACTGTTTCAAATGTAGGACAGATACAGGAATAAACTGAATCATGCCCGAGATCGTATCAATATATTGCACCAGGTGAGTTCGGTTTTTTGGTTGTTTTGTCTTGTATGTATCTGCGGCAATAACTAACACTTGAAGCCTAACATGTGGCAGCTAGGCTTGGGTAAATGATGGCTGAATCACCCATAACACATGGAGCAACAGGCTGGTTTTAACTGAAAATGAAATCTTTTTCCATTCCAACACCAGCTGTGAGACACCGACGGATTTACAGTGATAACTCAAGGGAAGTGCCTGATTAGCCTGGCGCCTTCCATGCGCCAGGCTAATAAGGCACTGCCCTTGGGCGATTGCAGTTGATTTTTACCTAGCAACCTACACGTAATGTTAGTTCTGCCTTGCCGTATAGCGGCAGATTTGGCTTACTGACGAATAAAAATTATAATGTGATGCTGTTTGGCTTCTGGAAGTGAAATGGACGTGAGCATGTATATACTAGTTATATTAACACATTCTACCCCAGGACCGAAATCCCCAAATTTTGAAGTTGCCCTCGGAAGGACTGTATTACAATTCTAGAGACAGGTCGGCGGCATAATAGTTCAAGGTGCCAAAATAGCTCTGGCACCACCCTTGAACTATCATGCTCGATCCATGTCTTGCTGTGGTGTGTCGGGGTTGAATGAGTTAAAAGAACAATCAAACAAACTGCCACCTAGTCAGTGTCTTTGTGACTCCACCCTTTGCAACCGCAAATCCGCTTCATAATAAAAACTATCAGAACCGCAATAATGATGACATGATTGTGCGTAACACGAGTTTGTGTGTCATGCATATCCTGACTAAAAAGGTGACTGTCAAGCGTCAAGCGTGTAAAATGTAGACAGCAACACAGCCAAGAAAGAAACACGTTTAGAAAAGATAGTTACAACAGAATATATGAATATTTTTCAAAGTGGACTAACAAACAAGTGTACAATCATTCTTTTTTATGCATATCCTGTTCGTGTCCACTGTACCTTCTTAGAAGCAGTTGCTTTTATTGCTGTTTGAGGTTTGTACTCTTTTTGTTGTTTGGATTTTTTGGTTTAGCTGGGTTTGTTATTAATTAAACTTCTGCTTGGTTTCTAATTTGGTTGTTATTTTATGTGTTGTTTCTTGTTTGTTGTCTGGTTGTTTTTGTTTGTTTATTTGTTTGTTTGTTTATTTGTTTGCTTCTTGTTTGCTATTGTCTTTCAGTTTGTTAGTAGTTTAGTAGTGTTGTTTGTTTGATTGTTTGCTTGGTTTGCTGGCTGGTTTTTGGTGGTTTGTTTTCGCACACTTTCTTTGTTTGTCGCGCAGAGCGCGAGGTTAACATGAAGAGATCGTAATAATTTGTAACATCAACACATGACTGACGGACGCCTATGGTGACCGTGTATTATACTGACAACTAGCCATAGCCTGAGGAGCGCGTCTTGATATACGAAACTGCGAGTCAGCCCCTTCTAGCGCGCACAGAGCACGTACGTGCGCTGTGCGCGCGCGAGGAGGCAGACTAGCAGTTTCAGCACAGGTCAGGTGCCTATGCAACTAGCCTCAGGGCCGGATCAATCAGTTTTCAAAGGGGTGGGGGTGGGGGGTGCTTAAAGAGGGAAAGAGTGGGGGTTGGGGTGGGGTGGGGTGGGGGGTGGGGGTGGTGCTGCAATAACATTAAAGCACCCTCCTCCTTCTCGGACCATGTCGTGGACTGGCTGTGAATGATTTTTTTTTTTTAAAGCTGAGTGGGGAGGGGAGGGGGGGGTTGGCGGGGGGCCGGGGGGGGGGGGGGGTACTGTAGTACCAAACCACCACCACCCCTGGATCCGGTCCTGAGCCTACACTTGGCCTGCGTCCACGATACGCGGCTTGCTAAAAACTCATAAACCTTATTTCGACTGGCTGGTACTTGTAAATCTCTAGCTTCGCTTTAATTGCCTTCACTTTTATACCCACCGCCTTCACTATACTCGTCGTGAGAGTAGTACCCTGTGGAACGATGACGCATATTTTGTGGGCAAAAGGCACGTGAATATTTATGAGGCGCCACTGTCTGCGTGGGCTGATTAAGATCTACGCCTCTCGCAACTGAAAGAAAATTTGCTATTTCAAGTCTTGAATTCGAAGATATAAAACTGAGCGATAAAACTTTTTGTCCTCAAAGATGAGTAAAGGCACACATTGAACCTTTGAAAGGTACATTAAATGTCTTCTGATATCTGACTTTACATCTCACCGTCTATAGCTGGAAGATCTAAAATCACAGACCACAAAAGAAATGCTGTTTTGAGGTTGTTGACCCCTTTTTGGAGGACGAAATATTATATGTTTGAAAGCAGGACATATTCAACCACAGAACACGGATATGACTAGTGTCAGCAAAAGAAGCAAAGAACATCATGAGCCCCCGCATCTGTGGGGGCTCATGAGGTTCTTTGCCTCTTCAGTGCATTTGGTTGGCGTCCACATTTTTCAATCAGTGAAAGGGTTACCGCTTTAGCACCCTTCAGGCCGTCCAGCCGTCAGTTCATGCTGTGAATGGTTCAGAAATCCGACCTCGGTGGTAAGCGACCCGCTGTTCGAATTTGGGTGAAAATTGTGCAGTCAAGAGACCAGGGCCGGATCACTTAGCTCCAGGGGGGGGGGGGGAACTTCTTGTTTGGGACCTTGAACCTCATGCAAAAGGCCTCCACCACGCTAACATTTTAACAAATTTGGGGTTGGGGGGTATGGCCCCCCCTGGATCCGGGCCTGAGATACATGTAGCATAACGAGTAAGGAAGTATAGAATGAAACTAAATAGTAGCAGTAATGTCTCTTTAACTATGCCCTATTCATTCTGTACACCATAGGTCATAATTATTCACACTTCAGAGAGAAATAGTGAAATACAACACCGATACACCTACAACTGAGGTTGCTTGCGTGCGGTGGGTAATAAAACTAAGGTTGAGATCTTTATCGTCGCCGCTTGACAGCCGGGGGCCGGTGTGAGATGCTGGTCTGTGATTTTGGACCTTACGACTCGAGGCCGTAAGGTCCAAAATCACAGACCAGCACAGACAAACAAGATCACAAGCTGGAAGGTGTATTATTGCCTGGGAGTCGTCTGCGTGAAATGACCGTGTAATGAGAATCGTCGCTTTTAACAGTAAAAGTGCTAAGCTTCGACATGTACAATCATGTTTTTCTTATATTTATTTTGGGTTGTTTTTATCTATGAGTTTTTTGTGTGTTTTTTTAAATAACAAGTAAAATCAGAGGCCTCCTAATCCAAGCAAGAAAGGGTTAACTCATTCGCGGATGCGGATGCGGCTGGCCGCGAATGAGTTATTAGTTCTCAAGTGGCCTTTGTAAATATTCTTAGCATGTCTTAAAGTAATGGTGCACACAAAGGTTTTAACGCCATTTAAAGACTGTGTACCTATTGTGGATGATGGATCGACTGTGCCATAGTTCAAGGGTAGTGCCAGATTAGCTTGGCGCCTTCCAACCTGAACCATCACGACCGATTTATGTGCCTCTTTCGTTGGCTTCAGTGAGGATTAAAATGTTACATTGAATTAAAAGCGGTATATATAGGCTAGACTGCTGGCATGCTGGCCAGAAAAGGTGACCATCAAACACGCGTAATAATGTATTACATGAACACGCCTTTGCCGGCAACTAAATGACTGGTCTATTGAAAACTTCAAGGATAGAGACTCTTAGTTTTACCGTTTGGAAGTCCTTAGCTCCCTTGTGCGTGCACGCACAAGAGGATTGTGTAGAGGTCCCGTGACATTACCCCAGGCGGGCTTGACCTTTCTGCAGGCTATTATAGTCTACACACTTACAAAGTTCTGTGAGCGGAATGTGCTATGTACATGCTCTATCTCAAGTCACCAGACAAGTTCAAGCCACCACTGACCTATTTCACGTCTAGCGCCAGCCACAGGCGATGGACTGTACTTTGGGGCAGATCCAGGCTGAATCAGATCATAGACGCCTGACGTGCTCGGCCGTTATAAAGCAAAAAATCCAGTGTGTTCATTTTTTTATTATAGAGCAAAAGCGAGATTTTCATTGTATAAAAATGAAAATCTCGCTTTTCTGAAAAATGGACTTACTGGCTTTTGCCAATAACGGCAGAGATCAGCATGTTGATTTGCAAGTTAGCCCCCTCACGTGCGAAGTGCACTACTAACTCTACAAACAGACTAATGTAGAGTGAGTATACTGTAGTGCATTGCGGCGTACCCGCGAGGGGGCTGACTCGCTTACCAACACGCGGCTGAGCTCGTCGGACGCTTATGGATCAGTTACATAGGCATATCAAGATCGGAGTAGTGGTGTTTTTTTTTTTTTAGGGGCATGCTACCCAAAGCATGAAGCGCCGAGGCACGAAATTGTGTTTCACAGGTGGGTGGGAGGATGAGGAAGGAGAGGTGGGTGGTTAGTGTGTCGGGGTCTCAAATGTTTTGTTAGGCAGGGGAGGATCTTGGGGGGAAGGGGGCTTCCAGGGGGTTCCGAACTCCCCTTCACCTCCACTCCCCCCCCCCCCAACCGACCCAAAATTTTGTTAGATATTTTTGGGATTGGTGAGAGTGTCGATATTCTCTAATTCTTGAGTTGCCCTTTGCATTCTGGAGACTGATCGACCATGATAGTTGAAGAGTGGTGCCAGAATAGCTTGGCGCCTCTAGGCGCCAAGCTATTCTGGCACCACCCTTCAACTATCATGATCGATCCCGTATTTTGCTGTGGTGTGTCGGGGCTAACTGAGTTAACCCCCACCCCCCCCCCCCCCCCCGACGCGAAACTGTACTTCGTAATCTCTTCAGATAGCGAGAAACACCGTCTATCATGAGGGACGGAGAGGTCGTGGGGGGAGTTGTGGTGGGGGTGAGGAGAAGGAAGAAAGATGTTGGTTACTTGGCTTTTGAGGGGAAAGAGCTATACGTACATCACTTTGTTTACCCACAGGCGGCTGAGGCCGGTTGGGGCCTTCACATAGTCATTACTATGCAAATACGTTGTATTTTTGTGTATAGTAGAATGGTGAAGGCAAAGCATTTTTTTTTAAATTTTATTATTATTGTTGAATAAATAAAACATCACACATTACAGACCACTGCTGATGAGTTGCCTTTGCCATTTTCCCGCACAATTTGTATAGTGCAATGATGACTGCAAAATCGTCCTCGGATGCCTGTGGCATGCCCTCGTCGGGTCACTCGGAATGTCCCGGTCAACACGTACATGCTTCGGTAGAGCAGGTCAGAACATTCCGTTTCTTCCTCTTTCACTTCCGGGGTCCGAAAGGACTCCCATGAGTCCGACTCATGACAAATTCAGTCCAAAAAGTGTCTGCCGAAAGTGTCACATAAAAAAATCCCCAAAGAGAAAGAATCTCGCCTAAAAAGGACCGTTTTTTTAAAAACTGTGCTGTACTCTCTAAAATGGCCGGCATTTCCAAATCCCTGGCTGTCTGTAACCGCCTTCAAACGCGCACTTGGTTTTGGATTTTCTTCGAATCTTGTTAGTGTGACTGACCCAAAATCGACATCGGCTGATACTGACCCAGTTTATCATTAATTATGTTTGAATTCAGTTTTCCTTAGTCAAGATTGGTTTTATTGTTAAGTAAGTAGCATGCCTGACAACATTGGATCTGAGTCTAGTAAAACCGTCCTACCGTCCTACCACTGTTTGCTTTTGCTTTTTTTTTTTTTATTCCTCTACAAACTACTGTTTCTGATGCATATATGACGCGACTTGTAACCGGCTGTACCACAAAGTTTTATTCACATCGCACTGCAGAAGGGGAAGCCACCATGAACACTCAAGGGTAGTGCCTGATTAGCCTGGCGCCTGGACAGACACCAAGCTAATCAGGCATTGCCCTTGAGCCTCCAGCCGAAGTACGATTCAGGTGCTATATCCTCTTCAACGGTACTGCAGTCTGTAGTCATCCGTTTTCCCGACTTGGCGCGGAGAGCGATAGAGTTTACCCTCGAGTTTGCCCGCACAGACCAAATACCGCCTTTCTGTTGCAAATGTAGGCAAAGACCCTCCAACCTCCAACCTGTACACTTTTAAAGAAGCATGTTGCCTAGGGTGCAGATTCAGATTCAGAGTAGCCCGTATAACGGCCAAGGCCGAATTTTGGAGGTATCACTGAACGACTGTGTACCAATCGACCAGGATAATTCAAGGGTAGTGCCAGATTAGCTCGGTGCGTAAAGGTGCCAAGCTAATCTGGCACTACCATTGAATTATCATTGAATTATCATGGTCGGTCAGGCATCTCCTGGTGAAGTGCGTCGGGGGTAAAATAACTGCATTAAATGTAGAGATTGCCGACCTTGCGGTAAAAGTAGAGTTGACAGAAACCTTCCTCTGTAAGGGATGTATATGATAGTCTTGTTCTTTACCTGCGTATTTTTCTGTGGGCTGGCGATTGGGTGCCTGATAGGAGGGGTGAGGGTGGGTGGGGGAGGTGGGGGGGAGGGGGGTGGGTGGGCAGAATCTAACTGTGTGTGTATCCAGCGCTGAGTAATTGCCCTTGGTATCTGTACTTCCTCTGTAAATCAAAGTTAAAGCGATACATGCTCCGTGGTGTTTTTTTTTTAACTTTTTTTTTTTTAATTAAAAAAACAACAACAACAAAAAATTTCAGCACAACGGATTATCAATGTTGACTGCCTCAGCTAATCCATTTCTACCCTTCTTTTTTTACAGACACGCGTAACATCTTTGGGTTTCTACCTGCTCCTTGTGCTCCTACGTACAACAACAACAACAACAACAACAACAAAAGCAAAAAAATATTTCATTTACGCCATTCACACTTCATAAATTTGCCTTTTGTCCAGCATTATTGTAAGAACAGTTATCGTTGAGTGTGTAGCGCCATCGCGGTGGTGCTGATCTTTGGTCTTCCTTCTGTTGACTTTGTAGCACTATCATGGTGGCTTTGATCTTAGGTCCTCCTTTTGCTGACCGTTTAGCACCATCGTGGTGGCCTTGATCTTAGGTCTTCCTTTTGTTGACCGTGTAGCACCATCGTGGTGGCCTTGATCTTAGGTCTTCCCTTTGTTGACCGTGTAGCACCATCGTGGTGGCCTTGATCTTAGGTCTTCCCTTTGTTGACCGTGTAGCACCATCGTGGTTGCCTTGATCTTAGGTCTTCCCTTTGTTGACCGTGTAGCACCATCGTGGTGGCGCACCAGCATCATCAAAATGCGTTTAACTTGGGAATGGTTTTGTTATGTGTGTTTCAGTTGTATGTGTGTGCGTAGATTACATTTTCTAAATGTAGTGAGATTCTGCATACATACCTTTTTTTTTGTAACGCGCTTAGAGCCCACTGCTCCTAGGATTCAGCGCGATATAAATGCTCTTTATTATTACTATTATTATTATTATTATTAAAGAAGACAATGCGAGCTATTAACTCCTTATTGCCCAGAGTAGTGGTTGAACGCTCCTCGGTGCAACGGAGAAGAAGAGCAAAACAGTCTTTCATTTAGGACATTCAGACTTCGTCAAATTAGCTCTTGTAAGTCACACTAAGAACATTTATGAAGAAGGTAATGCAAACTATTAACTCCTTAATGCCTGGAGCAGTGGTAGAACTATCCAATGTACAACGAGAAGAAGAGCAGATTTTTCTTTTTCGTTTACGACATTTACACTTCATAAGTCAGGTTATATCTTTTGCCCAGCATATTGAAAGATCGTTTACAAAGAAGATATTTAAATAGAACTATTTAGCCTTTAGTGCCTGGAGCAGGTCCCTTTAACTCATTGTACCCCAGACACACCACAGCAAGATATGGATCGACCATGATAGTTCACGGGTGATGCCAGAATAGCTTGGCGCCTATGGGCGCCAAGCTATTCTGGCATCACCCTTGAACTATCATGGTCGATCTGTGTCCTGCACTGAAATGCAGTCTTCAGAGGACAACGGCAAACTTTGGGGATATCGGTCTTGTGTTACAATGAGATAAATTTTGAGCCCACAATACGGTATCGTCCTCGAGCTGGCTCTGTGGGCAAAGATGCTTAAAAAAAAAAGTTTTAGACACATGAAAATGCTCCAAAATCTCAGACCCTCACCCATACACATTTATGAAGCTTTGTTAAATGTAATCATATACACAATCTTCGTCAAGGCGAAACTGTTTCTTTAACAGCTGTGCGCCGAACCTGTACAATTAAATGGGTCCTTGCTGTTAAACTGTGTCAATATTTGTGAAGACGTTTGGCTTCTTGAAAAAAAGGGCGCAGGAGGTGTCCACGTATGTACGGAGAAACAAGATAAAAAATGGGGGGACCGTGACACGAGAGATACACAGTTCCTTAACCCCGTCAGAGCCGAGAAAAAGGGGAAGACTGACTGATCCAACTGCAAGAGACATAGATCCTCATGAGCCCCCGCAGTTGCGGGGGCTCATGAGGATCTATGCCTCTTGCTGACCAACCAATTTTTTTATCCACGTTCCTTGAAAGGCTTGGGTTGTTTGACATTGACTTGAAGCGGTCTATCCAGGTAGTAAAGGGTTAATGGATCGCAATATGGCCTTTACAAATGTTCTCAGTAGATAGTACAAAATAATGCTGGACAAATTAATTAACGAATTAACTTTTGAAGTGTGTTTGTCCGCCTAAGATGGCTTTTTAAAAAAGTTGTGATGCCTTTCTTCTCTTTGTAGTCACTGGAGAGTTTCTCTGTTGCTCACAAGGGGCAATAGAAGACCTTTGTTTACGTGCGCCTACTCTCATGGACTGTAAAAAGAAGGGTAGAAAAATCCTTGTTGAGGCAAGACAACACTGAGAACCCGACGTATCAGCAAATTTTAGCAGTCAAAGCCCGCCCTGGGGCAGATCGCTTTAAACGCAGCGAATGCATACGACTATACACTGTAGCTTGAAAGCCGTAAGCTTATAAGAATCACAGAACAGTACACACACACATATATATGACAGGTGAAAATATTTGATTTCAACTTCAAAACTGTCATTAAACCAACAGCACTGAACACAGAATATACACTGCACTCTCTTTAATCTCAAAGTTTGTTATCACAATGAAGGTGTCGGCTGGTCTGTGATTTTGGACCTTACGGCTGAAAACCATAAGGCCCAAAATAACAGACCTGCACACAACACACAGATATTTAAGAGAGAAAACTTTCAACTTCAAAATCACAGGCCATCCCTCACAAGTAGCTAGCTCTGATATGAACGGACTTCAGGGAGTTAGCACTTCACTGCGTAGATAAATTGAACACCACCCAACTGCACGAGGTATAGATCCTCATGAGCCTCCGCAGTTGCGGGGGCTATGAGGATCTATGCCTCTTGTTGAAACAACTATAGTGTGTCCTATTGACGGCTGGGGATATCTGAAGTTGTTTTTACGATGCTTTCAAAAATACAGAATACATCCACTGGTAGCGAAAGGTTTCAGCTTTGGGAAGGTAGAGAAGGAAAAGCAGGAATAGTTTATTTGACTCCATTGCGTTCAATGGATACATTCTTAACTCATGCAGCCCGACGGCCGTATTTCCCCCAAATTGGAGGCGTCATCTAATGACTATGTACCAGTTGCAGGAGATGGATCGATTATGATAGTCGGCGCCAAGCTAATCTGGCACTGCCTTTGAATTATCATGGTCGACCCATCGCCTGCTGTAGTGCGTCAGGGCTGAATGGGTTAACATTGGCATAGTTGCCACCGGAATCCTATCTCTACCATATAAAGACAGCTACTCCAGCCCCCCCCCCCCCCCCGCTCCCCCGCCCAATGCACCCGCCCCTTGTAGTGGCAATTCTGTTTCCAAGATCATAGCTCTACCATAGAAAGACACCCCCCCCCCCCTCCCCTAACCAATCCCATCACCTCCATCCTCCGGTGATCCAGTGATGCTTTGCTTCCAAGACCATAGAACCTAGTCTACCAAAGAAAGACAGCCCCTTCCCCGCTCGCCACCCCCCCACCCCCCCCCTCCACACACCATCATCACCACCACCACCACCTCGCTACCACCACCCCTCCAGTGATACTCAACCTTCCAATTCCATCATCGCAATCCTCCAGTGATCCAGTGATGCTTTGTTTCCAAGACCATTGACCCTAGTCTACCAAAGAAAGACAACCCCCCTCCCCCCCCCCTCCCTCCACGCTTGCCACCCCTCCCCCCCCCCGCCCTCCGCCCACCTCACTACCACCACCCCTCCAGTGATACTCAACCTCCAAGACCATAGCTCTACCACAGACAGTGGTATTTTGTCTCCAAGACTATAGTTCTACCATATAAACACACCACCACCACCACCACCCCCCCCCCGCACCCCCACCCCGAGTCCCTCCCTCCCTAATCCCCTCCAGTGGTACTTTGTCTTGAAGACCATATGGCCAGCATAGAAAGACATCACCCCCACCCCATCCTGTGATACGTTGTCTCCAAGAACGTAGCGCTACCATAGAAATACCCCCCCCCTCCCCCCACCTCCCCTCACCTAAACAACCTCAACCTCCAATACTATTTTGCTGTCCAAGACCCTCTTGGCTTGACTTCGCGAACGAAGATTTTATAGGAGTTGCCCACGACGTCTGCAGGCTTGTTCGTGGCTGCGGAGGCCAATCCGGGACAGGCAGGTTCGACCGCAGTGGCTGCAGGGGAAGGTATGGCCAGGGTTCTGAGTTGCGGCATCTCTGTTTTTTCTCCTGAGCCGCTTGTCCTTAAGGCTAGCTCTGCGAGAGTCCTCAAAGGAGACAGCTGCCTTGTAAATGGTGGAGCGCCAGGTGTCACGGTCCACAGCAAGCGAGGACCACTGGTGGTGGTCGATTTGGCAGGCACTAAGTGACTTCTTGAGACAGTCTTTGTATCTCTTCTTTGGTGCCCCTCTGTCACGGTGTCCAGTAGCAAGCTCGCCGAACAGGGTGATCTTTGGTAGGCGATGATCCTCCATCCTGAAGACATGCCCCGCCCAGCGGAGCTGTGTCCGCAGCAGCAAAGCCTCGATGCTCACAGTTTCAGCCTGTTCAAGGACCTCGACGTTGGTGACATAGTCACTCCAGTGAATGCCCAGGATGGTACGCAGGCAGCGCTGGTGGAAGCGTTCGAGGAGTCGTAGTTGGCTGCGGTAGAGGGCCCAGGACTCGGAACCATACAGCAGGGTGGTGAGGACCACAGCTCTGTACACGCTGATCTTGGTGCCTGTTTTCAGCTGTTGATTGTGCCACACCCGCTTGAAAAGTCGCCCGAAAGCGCTGTTCGCTTTTGCCAGCCTGCTGTCAAGCTCCTTGTCCATCTTGGCGTCCGACGTGATAATGCAGCCAAGGTAAGTAAACTGGTGCACTGACTTAAGTTCAGACTCGCCAATGGTGATGTGAGGAGGGCGATACACTGTCTTGGGTGCCGGCTGATGGAGGACCTCTGTCTTTTTCAGACTGACCTCGAGTCCAAAGAGCTGGGCAGCGTCTGCGAAGCAGGACGTGATGCGCTGCAGGGCTCTCTCTGTGTGTGCAACGAGGGCAGCGTCATCAGCAAAAAGCAGCTCACGAATCAGTTGGTCTAGGGTTTTCGTGTGGGCCTGCAGTCGTCTGAGGTTGAACAGGCTGCCATCGAGACGATACCTGATGTACACTGCATCGTCATCATCGAGGTCTACTGTGGCCTGATTCAACATCATGCTAAAAAGGATGGTGAAGAGGGTCGGTGTCAGCACACAGCCCAGCTTTACGCCGTTGAGAATAGGGAATGGTTCTGAGAGGACATTGTTGAGTCTGACCTGGCCTTGCTGGTCCTCGTGTGGCTGGACAATCATGCTGAGGAACTTTGGGGGACAGCCAAGTCGCTCCAGGATCTGCCACATGCCTTGCCTGCTCACAGTGTCGAACGCTTTTGTTAGGTCGACAGAATGAGTGGTGGACCAGACTTGCACAGAGGACCCAGCTTTGCGCTGACAATGGTGACTAAGGTGAACAAAGGCGAGAAGTCTGACTGTTCCAACTATCGGGGAATTACCCTGCTGTCCATTGCTGGGAAAATTCTTGCAAGGCTGCTCCTGAATCGGCTGGTACCTGCCATCGCTGAAGACCACCTCCCAGAGGGCCAGTGTGGCTTCAGAGCAAACAGGAGCACCACCGATATGGTCTTTGTGCTGAGACAGCTTCAGGAGAAGTGCCGCGAGCAGAACAAAGGGCTGTACGTAACGTTTGTCCAAGACCACAACTCTACCAGAAACAGACAGCACCCTCCTCCTCCTCCCCCCCCCCACATCACCACTCACCCAACCCCGGCCCCTGACCCCCTCCCCACCCCCTATCCTCAGTAGCAAAACGTCTTCGGGCCCACGACGGCCGCAGTGGGCCCGCGCACAGTTGTGCGCGGGCTCACTGCGGCCGGCATGGGCCCGAGAACCTTTGCTTACCGGGTATTTTCCAAACATCGCAGCCCAACGTTTCAACGTCTCCCCTCAACTCAAAACACTCTCCTGCCCAAACTCATGTCTTTTACATTATAAGAACCGTGTCAGCAGGATAATATGATATTATGTGAACAACGCACCTGAGCGCGTCTTACATGGTACAGCTTTTTAGTCTGCCTATCTTCACAGCTTAGCGCGGTAATTCGTGTATGACACTGACGAATGGCTCTGCTTTCATAAACGGTCTTTTGTCCGTTATGAAAACACGGGGCCGGCCGACGTTACACGAGAGAGGAGAGATGTCTAAGTCAGCGGAACATGGTAGGCCTAAACAGACGTAATATGAATCTACAGGCATCTGATGGTGAAATACGAAATTCAGACTTAAAAAAAAAAGGTGACTGTAAAGTGCCAAGCGTGTAAAACGCAAGGGCAACCCCAAGAAAGAAAGAAGCACGCTTAGAAAAAGGACAAGTACGACACAACTTATAACACCTTCAGTGCCGACAAAAAAGTGAACACAATCCAACTGCAAGAGGCATAGATCCTAATGAGCCCCCGCGATTGCGGGGGCTCATGAGGATCTATGCCTCTTGCTGAGACTAATTTGTATCCACGTTTCTTGGACGGTGCTGGCCTTTGATCGTTGGGAATGAACCAAGATTTCAGAAACAAAAATGCACATACAGTGTACGTACATACAGTGGCAGGGAAGGGGTTATTAAATTGTGTTGCACTTGTCCTGCTTAAGCGTGTTTCTTTCCTTGTTAGGGTTTTCTTTCCATGTGGCAGTGAAGATTTATACAGCGAAACGATCATGGTTAAAACATCTACACCTGGATCCCTGCGAATTTTCCCGAGTTAAAATGCAAGGAATACTTTTATTCGTAAGCACAGGGACTTAGTATCTGCAATTTCATAGTACTAACCTGGGAAGGCAAAAGACAGTAAAGTCCATTTTTGTGGAAAGCGAGATTTCCATTCTACATTATTACAATGAAAATCTAGCTTTTCACAAAAAAACTGACTTAGTCTCTTTTGCCTTCACAGGGCAGCCTGGGTCAGAAAGGTCACACCTCGTGCTCTAAAGGTCCACCATTACTTGTTCGATATATACTGGCGAGCAAAAGAAATGCGACAGTTTTGGAATCACCGGAAACACTTTAGATTCTAGGATTGTCGCATTTCTTTGGCTCGTCAGTATAAGAGGAAATGTAAGAGGATATATTTTTTACCCTCAAAAGTTTTAACAATGCCTGTGACACTCAACACATGCCCATTACCGCTTCACGTGCTCATCTTAAGTTTCGACAGGAGAAGAAAACAACACCTATTAATAACATTGAACCACGAACTGCGAGCTTTTAAAATATCAAAAACATGTGTGCGTATGTTTTTAAAACATAAAGACTTTCTTTCATATAGGACAGTTTAAGGGAGCAAACCTTGTATAAATTTGATTCGCAAAACACACGCCCATATTTTGCTCTCTTGAGAAATATTTGACGTAGGAAGGTTGTACTAAGTATCCTTTACACTGCCAGCGCGACATTTACATTGTGTGTACCAGTATATAAACACATACTATGCATACGCCTTAAAGCGCCCACCCCCCCTGGACGAAATCAGCGAGAGCTGGAAGTCCATGTCCCTTTTTAATATCATCATCATCATACGCCTTAAAGCTGTTGGGTCCCAAACTCGGCGTCGACCCAACCTCGGCCGAGGTTGGAACCCAACAGAAACAGCCAAAGCAAGTCGTTCTAGTTTTCAAGCAATATTACGGTTTCGTTTGCCACAAACGACTCCCAACAACGGACGAGAGCGAAGTCACTGCGGATACCCCGTGTGTACCAGACGGAAGCATAGACAACACTCCAAACATCTTCGAGAGGCACAGATCCTGAGGAGCCAGGAAGGCTCATGAGGATCTATGCGTTTATATTGGTACACACTGATTATTCGCCGTGACTTCGCTCTCGTTCGTTGTTAGGAGTAGTCCGGCGCAAACGTAACCTCACACTAGTGACATACTTCCTGCGCCACTTGCGGGAGATCGGTCTCCTGTGATATCTCAAGGATAGTGCCTGATGAACTTGGCGCCTGGAGGCGCCAAGTTCATCTGGCACTACCTTGAGACACAGGCTGAGGTAGAGTAATGTGTTTTCACGGCGTATATCAACGTGCAATATTTGTTTCTTCTTCTAGTCTCTTAAAAAAAAAAAAAAAAAAAAAAAAAAAAAACGAGACAGTGGGCAGAAGAAGTAAATACTACTGCACATTGTGAAAATACCTTTCTTTACCCAAACCTGAGCTGTCACGAAAAATTAAGCACCCGTGACTTGTACGCAGTGTAAAATATTAAATACGTAGACGCAAGCAAACATGTTTTTGGAGTGAAATGTTTTCAAACGTCTCACTTGTCCGTCTAAGCAAAACCGGAGGCATAAAAGTCCACTGTGAATGGAAGGCGGGGCCCAGCAAAGATAACATTCTCACACTGTGATCTCAGGGCTTGCGTACTCTTTCCAGTGTGTAAAAGTTCAGTGGGCCGACGGGCCAACTGCGGCCGACGTCGGTCCGGGCATCTCTTGTTTGCTGGGTTCGTAGGATGTCTTTGAGTGTAGTTAAGTGGAGGTCTTAAAAGATGTAAATGCTGAAAAACGCATGTCCGTACACATGCTTGCAAGCATTGACGAGGGAGACTCTCACACACGTATTTCATACATGCACACACACACACACTGGAACATGCACGCATGCACCAGCAAATACGCACACATTCTGCACGCACAGGCACACAACACACACACACACACACACACACACACACACACACACACACACACACACACACACACACACACACACACACACACACACAATCCAGACAAAGAAACGACTTGGATAAGTTTTAATTTTTTTAATACCAAGATCTGTTAGTTTGCAAAATCACTGATTACACGCCTACACAAGCGCTGCTCCAGGCATTCACAATTTTAACACACATCCACAAATGCACAGGCGCATTCAAAATTACTTGAATAAAGGGGGGAAAAAACCCGAACAAAACAATTGATTATTTTTTAGATAAAGAAAATTTCCGTTACATCAGTGTCCACGAATATATCCATCTTCAGATGTACACAAGTTTGTAGTATCTATAAAATTTAACGAAGGGGGAAAGGGAAGGAGGGGGGAGGAGGGGAGTTAGTTGTAAGCGTTTAACGTCATGCAGGTCAATAAAGGCTATCTCATAGCGAAGGAAAGAAAGAAGCTCGCTATACTGCAATGCTATTGAAGAAGTTTAATGCATCCCTCTCTCGCTACCACTCCCCCCCCCCACCCTGCCCCCATCCCAAATCGCAAACACGCAAAAACAAAAACAAAAAAAGGAATCAGTCTAAACAGATCGTAGAACAATGATCTGTCTGTTACATCCTCTCGCTCACACGAAGGATTCTCTTCACACACACACATGCACAGACACACACCTGCAACTTAAATCACACCCATCTGCAAGAGGCACAGATCCTCATGAGCCCCCGCTGTAAGCTGTAAGCGAGGGCTCATGAGGATCTGTGCGTCTAGCCGTTTGCAACCTACATCCTTGTTGTTCAGTCTAAGCTAAAGAAAGGTTTTGTGGAGAAGTGTCGGCCAGACGTCAGTCTCCGATCTAAGATGGCTCACTCAGACTTTTATACATCTTGTTCTGGTATGTGATTTTGGACCTTACGGCTTCCAGTCGTAAGATCCAAAATCACAGACCAGCACTGACAAGCGTAGTGCCTGAAGTTGGGCGTTTCCCGTCCAGACCGGTAAAGGGGCTCTCTCTATGCAAGATAGCAAGATAACGGAGGTTGCCGGATGGACCAAGACAGAGGCCAGCGTTCTTTTTCTCCAGAGCGAGAAAGTGGGCAGCCAACGAAATATCCTAAATAAAACGCATCTGCTTAAATGTGTGTGTGTGGTTTGATATGATATTTCAAAAAAAAAAAAAAAAAAAAAAAAAAACCCAAACAAACAAACAAACAAAGAGCGTATATTATGGTTGGCCAAAAACCCACAAAGTTTAACCCCTTCGCTGCCAGTGATCACAAATCAGTTGCGCGTCTGACGCTACTGCGCATTAGCACTGATTCGCGAGAAGAAGGCAGATGCAAATGTGACCTAAAAGGCGTTAAGAAAACAGGACTAACAAGAGACATAAATCCTCATGAGCCCCCCGCGACTGCGGGGGCTCATGAGGGTTTATGTCTCTTGCAGCTGAGTGTGTCTCTTGCAGCTGGATAGTGTACACCTTGTCCCCGGCAGTTAAGAGGTTAACTGGGGTCAAGAAATACATTTTGACGGGTAACAATGTACAGTAATATATCTCTTTTGTTCAATCTTAAAGAATATTTTTGACGCCGTAGTGTACATCGAAACACATTGAAAAATATGAGCATCTCCCCTGACAGTGCTTTTACCTACTTTACTTTGTAATCTTCCACATTGAAAAGCATCGTGAAAATGCGTTTCTCGACATGCACTTGTGGTCAACAACATGGGTCTGCACGCCAGGCACATCACAAGATCATAAGAGGTATTTTCCATGTCACAAAATATCCACGGAGGTCAGTCTCCGCCACAAAACCACGCAATGTAAGTATTTCTGGACGAGGTGACACACTGCTGCTACGGAGGACGTTCACGTCTGAGCAAAGACATTGCAACACGGCAAATAAGAATCGTTTGCATTGCAGTTTCGAAATGGACTCTGTTGCATTTGTGCACAAAGGAAGACACGCAAGGCATTTGATTTGTGTGCTGGCCTGTGATGTTGGACCTTACGGCTGGAGCCATAATGTCCAAAATTACAGACCAGCACACACTGATTTGTCCACATACTGGGGCCGACATGTATTTTGGAGGTAGGATATAGATCTAAGAAAGTGTTGCATGAATCGAAATTTGCCACACAAAATCTACAGAAATAAGCAAGAATACATTGACATCCTCTGTACGCGTGAAAAGGATATAATTATACTGACGAGCGAAAGAAATGCGACATTTTCGGAACGATCAAAAACACAAAACTGTTCCCGAAGGTTCCGAAAATGTGTTTCTTTTGCTCGTCAGTGTACGCTGGCAGACATACAGAGAGACACGTTTAATTCTTTGCGACATCGATCAAAACCGGTTTGACGTTGGGGGCTTACATGCCTTTTGCCCACAGGCTGCGGTAGAGAAATGTATTTTCACGACCTGTATAGTCAATATAACTGTATTCGTATCTTCTGTGATCGGTTTCACGGCAAGTAGAACACATATATACTGTGCATTGATGCACATCGTGAAAACGCATTTTTCTATTCCAGTCTGTGCTTTTGCCCCCCCCCCCCCCCCCCCACCCACCCCCCCAAAAAAAAAAAAAAAAAAAAAAAAAAAAAAAAAGAAAAAAAAAAAAGACATAGTCTGACAGAACATCGAAAAGAAACAGCACACAACCCAAAACAACCGGCAAGTCAGCATAATGTATTTCAATGTGATGCATCTTCCAAACACCGCAACATTCGATATTATGCATCCATACACTGTATCAAACACACAAATGTTCTTTGAGACAGATGATAATGACTAAAGGTGGTCATAACAACAGGAAACACTATTGCTGATACATAGTAGTGACAACATTTGCAACTTTGAAAATCACACTAACGAGATATGTATATGTTCAGTGGGTCGTTCTTTTATCAACCCAAGTATGATTTTGACAGACAGATTCAGTATAATGGGTTAAATATCTAATCGCACCTGCATATTGCACTGGACAAGTTCCGCCACTGCAAAGTATTCCCTCTTTATGTCTTATGTTTCTTGCAACTTCGGGAGCCGTCTGTGAAGACTGTGCATCTATCCGCCGTGGGAGATGGATCGCCAGTGATAGTTCAAGGGTAGTGCCAGATTTAGCTTGGCGCCTTTTTAGGCGCCAAGCTAATCTGGCACTATCCTTCAAATATCATAGCTAATCCATCTACCGCTGTAAAGTTTCATGGGTGGATACATAAAAAGAGCACATTCCATTGGCTCTCGTGCGAGTGTTTAAAAGTCATGTACAATCCTGTAAACATGCAAAAGAAGGGTCAGGTTTAAGTTATAGCAACGGTACAATTTTCCTGTTTCGATGTTTAAGCATACATGCGTTGCTAAGCGTGCGAAAATGCAATTGATGGCCTAAGAGTTCACTGACATCTAGTCCCCAGTCGTGAGAGACAGATGGACAGATTTAGCACATTTAAGCGCAGGGACGTCCTGAGGTGAGTCTCCGTTGCTGTCATGACGTCAAACAAAAGTAGAGCAAACCTTCAATTTAACAAAGTGCCTGCGGACCCAAACACTTTCTTGTTAGATCCGAAATTTGTAATAGGCGAAGTGAATTACTGATATACAAAAAGTGTGATCTAGATTACTGAGAAAGAGTCGTAGTATCCGAATTGTGTTGTGTACGATCTTGTTACACGCGAAGTCGACTGTACAATCAGTGAATCCCTCCCCTGCTTTTGGACGCATACGTCTTTATTTCAGAAATCCGTATTCATTCAAAGACCGAAAACCACAACCGTCCGAGGGAAAGGGATACAAATTGGTCTCAGCAAGAGGTATAAATCCTCATCAGCCCCCTCAACTGCGGGGGCTCATGAGGATTTATACCTCTTGCGGTTGGGGGGTATTCAGTCTTCTCGGCAGTTCAATTATTTCTCCCCATTCTTACCCATTACATCTCCTTGCTCTCTTCCTCCTCCTCCGAAATTATCTCCCTCTCTCCTCCACCTCCTCAACCCACCGGGTCCACATCACCATCCCCCCCCCCCCCCACCTCTCAAATGTTCCCCGCCCATCAGTCTACACACATACAGATGTCCATGATGCATGCCAATGCCAAGACAGGGACATTGTTTGTTTGTACTTTTCGTAACGTCTCCCGAAAGACTTGCACAAGACGTGCCTGCGCACATGTTAAGAAAACGAAAACAAAACATTGAATGAGCGTCACCAACCGGTCTAACAAGAAAACCCGGCGACGCCAGCTGCACCTTCAGTTCTACACTGGCGAGTGAAAGAAATGCGACGTTGTTCGAATCGTCGGAAACGCTTCAGCGTTTCCGACGATTCGAATAACTTCGCGTTTCTATTGCTCGTCAGTATATAAAACAGGTATAGTGTGGGTAGCCTATATATGGGGATAGAAAATTATTATTGTGCGTTACGTGCATACTGGTTACGCCTAGAAACATAGGATGTCTGTCAGCAAATAAGCTGTTATGCGTTCTTGTCTTGAACAGACGACAGTGCATAACTTAACCAAGGGAAATCAGTTACAGCGGGACAAACAGACAGTTACACCCACTAACCATTCTTTGTGGCACCCGGTATGGCCGTCTTGTACTTCGTGCTTCGTGTTTTCATCGTCGGCTGGCGATTAGGTGCCATAAGAAAAGGGCAGGGGATCTGACTGTGTGTCCAGCGCTGAGTGATTTCCCTTGGCACGTGTATTGTATCTAACAGCGCCTGCCTCACCTATTACGTTGGTTTGTGCACAGATAACCGTTTCCGTGCTAACAGGCGACTCCTGTGGATGGGGGGGAGGGGGCGGGGGGGGAGGGGGATGGGGGGGAGGGGTAGGGGATAATGATGTTGTTTATAACCTGTATCATCTTGAATGATAGCGACAAAAGCGTAGTAATAACCGTATCGCTCTAGAACAAAAATCTCACTTTTTTTCGACTCTCCACTAATCAAGCACCACCCTCGGGAGCTCTACAGTTCGATCGTATCTCCCAAACTTTGGCGCCACGAGTGTAAGAGATAGAAATGTCCACAAAGAGAGGGCTCACTACCTATAGCGACAAAAAAAAAAAAAAAAAGGGTCTAATGTACACACAAGCTTATATTTGCGCTAAAGCGAAACACATTGTGATTCTCATGCAAAATTGTTGTAAAGCTTGTAATCCGCACTGCATGACATGTACACTGCTCTATTTGCTTATGATGCAAAAGCACACACACAACGAAAATAACCGAGACAGGATTGTTGAGTTTAGGCTTAATTGTATTGTACGTCGTGGGAGTGCAACCTTAACACTACAGGCATTTGATAGCAAACTTTTTGGAACAGATTTTTACCCTTTCAGCCCTGAGACACTTAACTCATTCGAGACGTGCCGCCTCCGGATACGCGGCTTATGCCGCGTATCCGGAGGCGGCACGTCTCGAATGAGTTAAGCCAATATACGCATGTATCGACCTTAAAGGTTAGTGCCAGAATAACTTGGCGTCTGGAGGCGGCAATCTAATCTGGCACCACCCTTTAGCTGTCATGGTCGATCAGTCTCCGGCTGAACAACAATAAAATACGTAGCGCTTAGAAGACAACTCTAAATGCAGGAGGTTTGGCCTCCTGATGGCACATATGCCGGTGTGTTAACGCACCCAACCAGACACTACGAAAAAAAGATAAGGATCGGCCCTCACAGTTCAAGGATAAAACAAATGAAGCCAAAAGGAGTGAGTGCCACTGCCAACGAGTAAATATTTAGGATAGGTTACAAAGCAGGTGTAAAAAAAATTCACTGGTAAAGTACACAATTTTGCATTAAGGATGGTTCCACACTAACAATTTAAAAGGCGCTGCGGACCGTCACAGTCTCCTGAACTGCAATGCCTTCTTCAGGGAAAAGTTCACAGATCTTGGACATTTATTTCGGTCTTATTTAAGAAATGAAAATAAATCTTCAAAGGTTTTCTTAATACCATTAATGCCTTTTGAAACCATTCTGGAGACAGAGATGGAAAGCTGAACTGAATTTTCTGTCGGAATTGGCCCAAGCAAAGTGTTTGCTATCAAATGCGTGTGGTCAAACGTCAATACTTACTACACGGATACAACTCAAATTATTAGTACTCTTACAGTACACGTGTGTGCTGGTCAGTGATTTTGGACCTTACGGTTCGAAAGCCGTAAAGTCCAAAATCACAGACCAGCGCATGTACGCCGCGTTCACAGAACGCGGGCCGCAAGCTCCAAAACCACGGACCATCGCGCCTAAAGCTCTCGTTCTTGACGGGGAAGCACAGCACAATAGAAGTCTCGTATGACAGACAAAAGCTGAGTTACTACATGCTGATCTTGTCTGATCTGTTAGCGCGAATGACGATGGAAGCACACAGCCATGGCAAGTAAACTTAAGGCTGCATGATTGTATTTCTCGATGCTTTTCGAGACCACAGGCACAGGCCGACACACAAAAAAATAATTAGAAATAAAATTTTACTTTATACAGTTTAATCGCGAGAGGGGAAAAAATCCGACGCCATAGTGGTGTTCTGTCCGCTGGTAAAGCGTTCTTTACCCCGTACCGTTTGCATGAATACTTCCCAAGCTCTCGAGAATGAGTTTCTCGAGGAGTACCGTACAGAGAAGAAAAAAAAAAAAAAAACAACAACAACGGACACCATAATGGTAGGCTGGTCCACTTTACCTTATCCCGGACCGCTTGTGTTAGTACTGACTTCCCGTACTCCCGAGAACTGAGAATCACTGGCGGAGCGGTACGCTACAAGTACACTTCTATTCAAATGAGATGCTTCGCATCTCATTTTTAATAAATGTGTACTTGTGGTGTACTCCTCGGAGTGGGTCTATTTGGGGAGTTTCCCCCAAACGGTACGGGTTGCCAATCAGAAATACTGTATATAACCACAGGCGAACGTGAGTCTAAAATAGCTCAGGCGGTTAAGCGTCGGACGGCCAGGAGAGCGAAGGGTTCGAATCCCCGTCCCGGCCCCGGTAGCTGGACTCGCAATCCAGGGGAAAAAGTCGGGCTTGTTCAATAGCATGTCCGTTGAAAGGTCCTGGTAAATCAAAGTGGCACAGTTGGAGTATCAGTGTTCAGGTCGTACTCCAAAGGTAATAGATTTCCCTGTCCCCCATAACCCGCCCGTCAGGGCCGTCCATTATCACTTCGGTGCCGTAGACGTTAAACCCGAACTAACCAACCAACCAACAGGCGAACGTTAACACACTTTTTATAATAATAAAAAATACACTCTTTCGTACAGCAATGCATGAGGTAAAGTAAATTTCAAATAATTTTTGGGTCAATCTTTGTGTTCGAGATTTTAGTAATTTTCATTCTAGCCCAGTGCCTGTGGTGTTCGACACAATTTGTACATTGCAAATGTTATCGTTCGCTCGTTCTTCAGATAGCCAATACACCGAAGATCAATATAGCAAATACACGCCTTAACCCTTTGGGCCTCGGTAGCGATTTTGGTCGCGGTGATTCTTGCTGGAATCCACCTCGACCAAAATTTCTACCAATACCTAATGGGTTACCTTCTCTGTTTACTGTAGGCCTACAGTCAGAAAGCGGCTCAAAAAAGAACAGTGGCAAATGCGGGATTGTTTACCGTATCATGTACAGTGCGCCATCTTCACAGACGCTCACAGCGCAAAATCTAAAGCTAAACAGGTAATACGGGGAATATACTGTTACGTATGAAAAATGGGAAATATTTAGGAACACATAATGAAAATATAAGAAAGCTCGAAAAAGCTCGAAAAACAAACTCATGAGAAAACACAACAATTATTATTTCAAAAACATGAAGCACACAATCTCTTATCAGACAACGAAACATCGAACAACTGAAACTATCTGCGTATTGCAAAGTGAAAAAAAAATGAAGCAAAATATATTAACACTCGTATCATCACGCCTACGAACGTGAGATCAATATTAATGATAAAATAACGCTTCACGCAGGAGTGATTCAGTCGTCCGTCACACACCGCTGACAGTAGACAGCAGGATTATGCAGCACGAAAGGACGTTTTTATGACGGAGAATTTATATGTGCGCTGGTCTGTGAATTTTGATTTACGGCCTGAGGCCGTAAGGTCCAAAATCACAGACCAGCACACACTTTGTGAAATGTCAGGCGAATTCACAAATGCGGAGCCATTTTTTATTTTTATTTTTTTATATAGACAGTGGTCGTTTAGTTGTGACAGGCTTGGCCACATGTACAGTGATCGGTTTAGTTTGTCACATTGGTTGTGTCCCCTCGCTTCGCTGCCGCTTATCAGGGAGACAACCAGTGTGAGTCTTAATTGGCTCCCCTGGCCGGTCGTCTCGCCATACAACGGTACGCTGTTACGCAGTTACCGTTCTAGCCAGAGGCGGCAAGTGACACAACACTGTCGGATCTCAGTGAAACAGAGGTAACCTTACCGTACCGATTGCGGGAGCACTCTCCATGTAGACAGTCACGCAGGGAGTACGCGGCCACAAGTACACTTCTGTTCAGACGAGGTGCTGAGTACGACACAAGTACACCTCTATTCCAATGAGATGCTAAGCATCTCATTTGAATAGAAGCGTACTTGTGGGGTGGAATCCATCAAAAGGTACGGGTTGGGTATTGGTGAGGATCCGTTTGCAACCAACGACTACCGACAACGAACGAGAGCAAAATCGCCGTTACTGAATAACCAGTTTTGCCCGTACCATCAGCACAGACAACACTCCAAACATCTCGGGCTCCTGAGGATCCATGCATCTTCAGTGGAGGTGTTTGGAGTCTTGCCTGTGCTTATGGTCCACGTTGATTATCCGTCAAGATTTCGCTCTCGTTCGTTGTTGGGAGTCGTTCTTTGACCTCGCTATTGTATGGCAATAAGAACGGCTCAAAGCCGCTAAGTCCCGAATGACAAGTCCCACTGTCAGCAGATGGTCACACACGTTCCATAAATTGCTCTGGTCTGTGTTTTCGGATTGAGCCACATTGAGCCACACAGTCATAAATCACAGACCAGCCAGCATACACCGGCACATGTTGTTCACAGGTTTCTTATCAAGCTTTCCCTCAACAGCATAATATGAATATGAAACAGGAAAGAAAAAAAAAAAACTTCCACGCATCGTTCATTGTCCACTTTGCTTATACGGTCACATCTTATCGTGCGGCAACACAAACTGACGAGCACGCATACACAGTAGGAACTGCATAATATGACATTGAATAATAAACTACACATCCTTGCAGCAATGTAAATTGCATCCATCTGTGGACCAAATCATACTGATGTCAGTGACGCATGAAGGTCATACCCTATCGTGATAGACAATTTGATAATTGCATAACCGCCGATCATTACCGGCGAAAAACACATTACATTTGTCTTTGAAAGCCTGGGAAATTTAAAGCAAAATGACCCACATCTTTCACAGATATAAATGGTTCAGCAAGAGACAAAGAACAGCATGAGCCCGCGCACTTGCGGGAGCTCATGCTGTTCTTTTGCCTTTTGCAGTAAGAACACCAAATAACTTTTCCAAGGAACATGGATACAAATGGGGCCAATGAAAGGCAAAGAGCACCATGAGCTTCGTAGTTCTATACGGAGGCTTATGATAATGCTTGACTCTTTGCAGTTAAAAGACAAAAATAATAAATCCGTACTTTTGTGCCTCTTGCAGTTAGAAGACAAAAAGAATTAAATTCATCCTTCCCAGGATATGTGGAAGAAGTGGGCTAGCAAAAGGCACAGAACATCATAAGCCTCCGCATCTGCGGGGGCTTATGATGTTCTGAGCTTTTTGCGGTTGCGGTTGGGTGTTCACATTTTCCCAGCGTGGCAATTTTCACAAGCTCCCAGCAGTGAAATGTGAATAATATGGGAACTATATCATGCTACACAGAAAATTCGCGACATCTAGAAGCCATTCAGTAGAGGGCCGTTCATATTGATGTCCATCTTGTCCTTACCATCTAGGGCTACTCGAAACTGGCGCTCAGCTAGCTTACTATCCCCTTCTTTGCGTGGAGGGATGAACACTTGCGACGCGCCAGGCCCCGTGAACTTTATGACTTCACTACGAACGCCGTTGACGTCACTAACTGACGTCACAGACGTACCCTGGCTCTGCGGTGTGTGGACGGTGGTGAAAGTTTTGGCTTTGAGCTCCAGGCAGGTTTTGAACCACTTTCTGCACTCGTCAATGTGGTAGTCCAGAAAGGAAGCGAACTTCTGCTGCTTGTCTTTGGGGAAGACGTAATCAGTGTCTGCGAACCTTTTAGGTTTCACTCGGGGCTCGTAGAAAGTGCGACTGACGTAGCGCTTTCGGGTGTTGTTTTTCCCGTACACGATCATGGTGTCCGAGAAACGAACCGGCGCCAACGTGGGTTCGAACTTGACCTCCTGTTTGTGACGCCTCATGTCTGAGTACTCAACACGCGCTTCGTAGCTGCGCTCGGTGTATCTGGGCACCTTGACGATCGCCACCGTCTCGCTCACTTCCAGGGGAACCATGCTTTTGGGGAGGGCACTCTCGGGTAAACTATCACAGTCACTCTCCTGTCTGTGAGAGAGTTTTGGTACTTTTGAATCCACGAAAGTACTGTCAGATGCGTGGTTGAGTTTCGATACGTTTGAATCCAGCAATTTACAATCCGACTGCGACAGATTTAAATTTAGCCAATCACTGTCTAGTATGTGAGGCTGTTTCGGTTCTTTTGAAACGGGGAAACTCTGCTGACGCAACAAATCCAGGTCAACCACTCTTTCGATGTCTTCTTTCACCACAGAGACTACGCTGCAGGTGTTGGCACTGCCCGTTCCACGTGAAGAGATGACAGTATTGATCGGCGAGGTAGCGACACTACAAACAGAAACACCTGAGTTGGTGTTGTATTGATCGCATGAGTGTTCAGTTCTGTCTGCCCCGGAAGAATATTCGATCGAAGCACACCTCTTTTCATTCAATTTTGTTCCGGGTGCATGAACAACAACACGATACACACTGCCGTATGCTTGAAAATGCGGCACACAGTTGACGTCTGCTGGGTCTACAGGTAATTCCGGCCGACGACAGTCTGTCACGGTCACCACACACACATTTTCGCTGGCTGAACAATCTGTGTCCGCGTCTTCAACGCTGTTACGGTTCGCGTAACCGCGGCGTCTCTGCAGGCTCAAATTTCTACGCCGCCTTACCGCATCAAAGGTGTTCGTTGTCGCTACACTGGCGTCGTATGTTAAGATTGAGGTTGCTGTTGTTGTGGGCGGGACTGTGGTATTTCCTGAGCTAAATCCATCCGAGAATAACTCACAGTTTTTGTCGTGGCCCAATACTGCAACAGCGGTCGATTGTGTGCCACCTCTAGCGCCGTTTGAACCGTTGGACCTCGTTGGCGGCCGCCTGCGCGAAGTAGGAAAGCTGTAGCCTATTGAAGTTGCGGAAACTCCCACAGTCAAATCCTACCGCCTGCAAGAGGCATAGATTCTCATGTCCCCTGCTGTCGCGGGGGCTCATGAGAATCTATGCCGCTTGCTTTCAGAGACCGGTTTTATTCAGCATACCTCTGACACAGAAAATCCGCGGGGTTTAACAATCCATATACAACGGTGAGCCGTCGTGTATTGAAGTTGGGCACACGGCGAGCGGCTTGAGTGCTGGAGTGCAAGAAAGGTGCGGTGTAGCGTGGGGATATTTTGGGACCAGGGAAGCATGTTGTACACTTGGTTCATGATCAGCACCGTTTTCCTTGGTGTGAACAACTTCCCTTACCAGTTCAAGATTTTATTTTTCGCAATATAAATTTAATAAAAAGCAACATAAATTAATAAATAAATAGATAATTTTCCTCTCTCCCAACACCAGAAAGGCTCATATTTTCATTTATTTCTAGCATTCTTACCTACATGCTTTTTGTTTGTAAATGTAGCAACGACATAATTATGTGAAAACTGACATTGTCTCTGACTTTCTTTATTGTTGTGAAATAGTTTCATTGATCATGAAAATTCGGCGCATTGCGAACACAAACTTAAAATAGTAAATAATAATAATAATAATAATAATAATAATAATAATGAAGATGAAAGATTCAAAGATTTTTAAAAATTTCTTTCAGTCGCTATCGGGGAGTCACAATTAAGGAAAGATATCAATTGCAAGTTTAATTGATGCACATTCGCTGTTTCACAATGACACAAACATTCTTCGCTAGATGATCGTTACCAAGCAGTAAAACCAAGATAACTGACACTTTAACCCTTTGTCTGTCGGTAGCGGGTTTGTCGTCATTGATGATTCCACTGAGCAGGAGTCATCGCGACAAAAACCGCTACCGACACCCGAAGGTTTAAGAACGTCCGATATTTAACTTTAACACTTTCCTTGTCGGTAGCGATTTATGTCAAACCGCTACCGACACGCAAAGGGTTAACCTCTCTTATTGAGAGATCGCCACCAAACGCTTTTAAAATATTTTTTTGTCAAGTACTCTCCGCAAGGCACACGACAAACATAAAATGCAAGAATAGCAAACTGGGGTCCCCGGGCCCCGGGTGTTTTGCTGTTTCAATAGTTAACTTTCTCCACTACCAGTGCTAAGGTAATAAATAACTTTCTCCACTACAATTGCTAGGATGTATTTCAGACTCTCTTTCTCTATTATTATTATTATTATTATTATTATTATTATTATTATTATTATTATTATTATTATTATTATTATTATTATTATTATTTTCTACTTCTTTAAATTTTAATTGTACTTGTCTTGTTACCTTTTCTGATGTTAAATTTAAAATGTTATTAGAGACAGACATGCGTACCTACTGTCTTCATCCTTACAAAATAAAGTTTCAGTTCAGTTTAGTTCTCACGAGAATGACATGAGTTTAACTTATTGAGCCCTGAGAACGAGATTATCCAATTCTGGAGACATCGTCGGAGGTCTGTGACTATGTCATAGTTCGACCATAAAATTTCAAGGGTGGTGTCGGAATATCCTGGTGCCCAAGGGCGCCAAGATATTCCGACACCACCCTTGAAATGTCATGATCGATCCAAATCCTGTGGTATTTTGTCAGGGCCGGCTTTTTGGGTTAACTGCTGTTATCATATGCTCTGCACATCTCGGTAGGCTTGCCGATCAGTACCTATTTCTGTTTCCATCCGCTAGAAGTACAGATTCTCATCAGCCCCTGCAGCCAGCAGGCCTCAGCTTCATTATAGCTAATTATCTCCTCAACAAGCGTAAGCCACCGACGGTTTTACCTTCAACGCTTGCTGAACCACTTTTACAACCAAAAGAAAAGAAAACCATTGTTGGAAGTGGTTCTATGTGACTTTAACAATCCATCTGAAAGAGGCACAGATTCTCATGAGCCCCTGCGGCCAGCAGGCCCCAGCTCCATTATAACTTGTTCTCTCCTCGAGAAGCGTAAGCCAACGAGGGTTTAACTTTCAACGACGTTTGTTGAACAGCTTTTACACACACACACACACACACACACACACACACACACACACACACACACACACACACACACACACACACACACACACACACACACACACACACCATCACACACCATCACACACACACACACTCACACACCATCAAATACACACCATCAAACACACACACACACACACACACACACACACACACACACACACACACACACACACACACACAAACAAACAAATTTTAAAAAAATGAAGTGGTTTTAAGCGACTGTAACAATCCATCTGCAAGAGGCATAGATTCTCAAGAGCCCCTGCATTCGTAGGGGCTCATGAGTACCTTTGACTCTTGTCACTACGTCACGACGAGGTCCTCTAACCTTGAGACGGTCGAGGCGGTGTTCAAAGGTTTGGGGCACTTGCGGCAAATAACAGGTTGACTCGGTGTGCAGCAGACGAGCGCCGTTTCTTTGCATGTCCTTTCATGTGGCTGAGAGGGGAATTCACTGGGTTTGGCTGGCTGGAACGACAAAGAATACATGTGCTGGCTTTGACATATCAATGTCACGTACGTGCGGCGTAGTACAGGATCTAGTGTACACATGCCTATAGAGTGCAAACCTGCTGCATGGAAAACACGTTTGATTTGAATGATAAGTAGCGTCTGAATTGTATACATGTTTTTAAAATAGACAAACAAACACTATACAATACCCGAAATATTAATAAACTGTGGTGTAACTGTCTTTTCTAAGCGTGTTGCTCTTTCCATTGGGTTCTTCTCTGATTGAAATGGAATACAAAATACAGAGGAGAACATGTATAAAGGGAGGTTTTTAGTATTATTATTTTTTTTAAAGTGGTGTGACTCAGTCTTTCCCCCTTGCTTTTGAACTGCCACCGGCTTCGGGGGATACAGTGGGAAAAAAATAAATATCGACAAAATGTACAGCCATAAACAAAACAATTATAAAAAGACAACTAATAAAAAGCAGTTTGACTTCTCTGGAAACACTCCCCCCCTCCTCCCCCACCTCCCCCACCTCCTTCCCTCCCCCACCTCGCCTCCACCCCTCCCCTCGCCTCCTTCCCTCCCCCCCTCGCCTCCCTCCCCCTCCCTCTTGCCTCCCTCAACCCCCCCCCCCACCCCCCCCCACCCCCCACCCCCCTCTCGTCTTGTACTTAGGGGGGCTAGGGAAGGGGCGGGTGGTGGTATGGTGGGGGGTGCGGGTGATCAAGAAAAGCGTCTGTACTTGTCAGCACGCAAATCGACCCATATAGTGACTGATCTTAAATTCGAGAGGACAGCATGCCGTAAATTAAAAGCTGCCACGAAGGGAGAAAACTGCGGCAACGACGTGAGAGTCTGGTGGAAACCGTGAGAGGTTCCGTCCCATCTCAAGCATGCCCGTGATCCGTGTGTAAACGGTAGGCCTACGTGTTTAATTCCGATTCTGTAACAACCCCTTCACTGCCGAGAAAAACTGAAAACCATCCAGCTGCAAGAGGTATAGATCCTCATGAGCCCCCGCAGTTGCGAGGGCCCATGAGGATCTATGCCTCTTGCTGAAAGCAATTTGTATCCCTGTTCCTTTGACTGGTGAGAGATTTTGACTGACGAATTTACGATTTCAAGAAAACGCAGTCTGCCTCCACTTGCAGTGATGGTGTTAATTTTGAAATGTAGAATCAAAGGAATGTATGACCAACTTAAAATATAGCTGATCGCACATCTGATCAGTAATAATAGATTTAAATATTTGCCTGGAGCCTGAGGCAGTATTTGCACCAAGGCGATGCGTGTTGATCGTGAAAGAATGATTGCATTTTTGTATACTGACGAAAGAAATGTGAATTTTTTTTTTAAACCATCGGAAACAATTTAGTGTTTCCGATGATACCAAAAATGTCGCATTTCTTTTGCTCGTCAGTACGCGATAGAATGCATACGGTAGACCTGTTTGTATTGGTCACGAAAGTATAACAATATGCCTGTGCAATACTTTGCATAAACAGGAGTACCTGTTCTGAACAGCCACTTTCTTTGCAAAAAACAGTGGTCTTGAAAGACAGATCATGTTCTCTCAAGACTGAGAAGTTTTGAAGTGCAAACAGTGTCACCTGTCATTAAAGACCATCATTCAGGTGGCTACAGCCACCTGAATGATGGTCTTTAATGACAGGTGACCTCTCACACGGGTGGTCGCTCAAAACAGGTTCTCCTGTGTGCACTCATAGTTACCTGGACCCAGAAGTGAAGCATAGAACGAAACCAATGCTCGCCATCCCACACGTGTTTCTCACAGTCGTCTGTTTTAGCGGCATCCGTCTCCATGCTGGTATTACTCTTCGAATACACACCCTAAGACACTACAGTGAAATATGGTTCGGTTGTATAGCTCAAGGGTAGTGCCAGATTAGCTTGGCGCCTGAGGCGCCAACTAGTCTGGCACTACCCTTGAACTATCATGTCCGAGGCATATTGAAGTACATGTACATATCATCAGGTATATATATAACAAAACCGAAACAGCAGATTTGGGTTGAGAAATGGATTTTCGCGATGAGTGTCAACGCATAGTAAAGTAATCTTCGGATTTAACAAATCGCCAGAGGACCCAATGTTTTCTTCTTGTTATATCCGAAGTTTGTTATAAGCGAAGCAATTTACATAGAAAGAGTGCTGTCAGGACCTCTGAAGAAGTGTTGTGATATCCGACTTTTGTTATAACCGACCTTGATCTATGCGAAGTAGACTGTATTTAATTTTCTATTGTCACTGGACAGCGACAAGAAGAACTTCTTTGCATTTATACGCATTGTGAAAATGAATTTCTCTACCTCAGCCTATGATAAAACCTTTTGAATATCCAATCCAGACCAGAAAGGTGACTGCCAAGCGTGTAAAATGCGGAGAAGAAATCAACGGAGAAAGAAACACGCTTAGAAAAGACAGTTACATTCCTTCTGCGATAAGATAAGTAGCGACGGATCTCTATACTTGTTTGTTTATTTTGAAGAAGGGTATTAATTCGAAATACGTGTTGTAACTGTCTTTTCTAAGCGTGTTTCTTTCTCCGTTGGGTTCTTCTCTGTTGAATATCGTACGCTTGCTAGATGACACGTGCAGCAGACAGTCACAGTGTTGTACTCGTATTCTAGACCAAATCAGTGTTGTAGGCCTACGTTACCGAGATTTTCATAGCTCGAAAATGTACCTATTTCTAGACCAATGATTGTAAGTTACCGAAGTATTCATAGCTTGGAACTGTACAGGTTGTTGATCCTACTAAAACAGTTTGAAATATCAATGAGAAAACGGCATCTGTTTATCTATTTCTTTCTGCCTGATTCCCAAGTGTACAAAATTCTAGCCCTAGAAAACCAACATGGGAATGACATGTGACACTTTTTGCCCTTCAAGATTTCTCTTGACCCGTTGACTGCCGAAAAAAACCCGGAACACCAACCAACTGCAAGAGGTATAGATCCTCATGAGCCCACGCATTTGCGGGGGCTCATGAGGATCTATGCCTCTTGCTGAACCCATTTGCGCTCATTATCCCTTGACAGCTGGAGATCTTTGACGTTGAAATTTAGAATGATTTTGAAATCACAGTCTGCATCTACTGGCAGTGAAGGCCCGGGGCTTAGAGAGAGAGAGAGAGAGAGAGAGAGAGAGAGAGAGAGAGAGAGAGAGAGAGAGAGAGAGAGAGGAGAGAGGGGGGGGGGGGGGGGGAGGGAGAGAGAGAGAGAGAGAGAGAGAGAGAGAGAGAGAGAGAGAGAGAGAGAGAGAGAGAGAGAGAGATTGATTGATTGATTGTACATTGCTTAACGTCCCGACAGCAACAAGGCTTTCTCAGGACGTGCCTGCACTGCTTGTGAAAGAAAAAAAAAAAACCTAAACAGAACATTGAATGTATGTCGCCAGCCGGTCAAATACGTTAAATAAACCTAACACATGGGGTCTAAATAAAGCTAAGACCATTTAGCAACACACATCCAATATCAAGAGCCACAGGCAGCGCAGACAGTAGGGAGAGTTTAAAATAGGAAAATACAGTTGAATGGACCAAGGGTAGACAGAAACACATGCCCCAGAATAGAGAGGAAAACCCACCCTGTGGGGCTGACCAGGGTGACCCTGGGAACTAAAAAATACCTAACCCCACCCAAGTCCCCCAGGGCAGACCCGGGTGGGGTGAGAGAGAGAGAGAGAGAGAGAATGAATGAATGAATGAATGAATGAATGAATGAATGAAACTTTATGAAGACAATAGGCGCAAAGGCCTCTTTTCATATCTGTCCTTGCTAAACTACGGATTGAACACAAAACAACAATTCAATCACTTCCGGTAGGCGAATGGTGTCGTTCGCCACGCTTTGTGGTACTGTGTGTTTTCACTGGCGATTTACTGTAGCTACAGGACGTGCCGCCCTCCCTCAGGAATTGGTACAGTGGTCTTTATTTTGCATAAAACTTGTGACTCTAAGTTGTACTCTTAGACGTGTTCCTGTGCAAAAATGACTGACACATACAACGGTGCAAAGACGACCGGCGACAGGGGTGTCCCGGCCACGTTCATCCCGTGCAGAAATCTACACTTGGCCGAGAACTCCCCACCTTACTCCGTGCGCGAGATGTGTGCCGCGGCAGAGAGTACCAGCGGCTACAACACGGTCATTGGTGCTCAGAGAATAGGGGGCCTGTGGAGGCTCTATCCTAAGACTCCTGAGGCTAGGGTGAAATTGTTGCTGCAAGGCATGACTGTCAGGGGCCAATTAGTGACGCTGTTTGATAAAAATCCATTTATAGTGCGATCGGCAGACGACGGGAGGGAAGTCTATACGACTAAACTTATGATCGGGAATGTTCCGATGTCATACAGTAACCAAGAAATTGAAGCCATGATCACCAAGCTGGGCTGCAAACCACGATCCAACTTAATGATGGAGAGGGACAGAGATGAGAGTGGAGGCCTGACGCGGTGGCTAACAGGCAGGAGATTTGTCTACATTGAAATTCCTCGGGAACCTCTGCCCAACCAGGTGAAGATCGGCGCGTGCACAGCCAGTCTCTACCACCGGGAACAGCGTCAGAATGCAGCCACGGTCTCCTGTTCCAGGTGTCTACGACAGGGCCACCGGGCGGCCACATGCGAGATGGACATCGTCTGTAGAACGTGCCGTACCCCCGGGCATAAAGCCGGAGACCGCACCTGCCCCCAGCCCTTCCCCCCTCCACCCTCCTCGTGGGCTTCTGTTGTCGCTGGAACCCCCTCCGCCGCCCAGCACGCCCCAACCTCAAACCATCGACCTCCACCCCGGCCTTCGACCCTAGGACATTCAGCGTCAGGCCCCAGCCAGCCCGTGGGGTCGGGCAATCAGACGACTACAAGGGCGACCGCGGCAACCACCTCCTCAACAATGACAACTAGTGCCATCACCACGGCCACATCTACACCAGTGTCATCCATAGATCCCTACAATACGCCCTTTACAGCGAGAGGGCGACCCTCCACACAAACCACCCTGGATTTCCGGGGTACAGGGAGATCGCGCTCGTGCTCTGTGTCCAAACGTCAGCGTAGCAGCCCTATGTCTGAGGATTCGCAGAGAAAGCGAGCGGTACGCACCGACAGGGAAAATGCAACTGTGACGTCACCAGCTGGAGAGGATTCCGTGTCTGATATAGCAGGGAATCCCGTTGACCTACTTGGTGACGCAGCCGCGACGTAGGCTGCTCTGCTGTCCTGCTCTAGTTTGGCGACAGACAGCGGGTACATGTTTGTGGAAGACGAGATTTTCATTGTACTATAATGTGGGTCTCGCTTTCCACGGAGATGGACTCGCTGTCTCGTGTCAGGTTGTGCTCAGTGGCTTGTGTTGACGATTCGGCCATGCCTCCGGACTATGAGAATGAACAGCGTCTCTACCTATACTAATACATGTAAATATGAAAATATTGCTTTAGTGAATGGATAAACTCAATATCGTTACTATAAACGCCCATGGCTTGAGAAATGATAATAAAAGAAAAGCTTTTTTCAATAGATTAAAACGAAATTCGTATGACGTGATATGTGTCCAGGAATCGTATGTGATTAATGGGGAACAAGAAAATTGGGAAAGGGAATGGGGAGGTAAGCTGTTTTGTGCACCCGGCTCTTGTCACAGCATGGGGCAGATTATTTTAATTAACAAAAAGGTTTCCTGTGAAATTAAATGTGTCTACTGTTCAGATAGAATTCTAGCTGTAGATATTGTTTGGGAAGATAAAACACTGTTAGTTGTGAATGTATACGCTCCTACCATCTCATCCGAAAAGCAACTGTTTTTTGATTGTTTATATAATTTACTGAACCGTGCCGACACGGATCAGCTGATTGTGTGTGGTGACTTTAATTGTGTTCTTGATAACAAATTAGACATCATCAGTGGTGAGAAACACCCGGTGCCAGATGTGGAGCGTTTTAATAATCTTTTGTCAGACTTTGATCTTACAGATGTATGGAGAGTTTTTAATGGTCTAATCTGTGAGTATACGTAGTGTAAACACAATCCCTATATTGCCAGAAGATTGGACTATATGTTATGCTCAGACAGTGCATTGAACTGTATTTTCACATGTGACACTGTGTCTTTTCCTCAGTCAGACCACAGGTCGGTGGTTCTGAACTATAAGATAACACACGTGCAACGTGGCCCTTCCTATTGGAAATTTAACGACGGTCTGCTATAATATATGATAAAAACCTGGTGGAGTTGGTGAATACTTTTTGGGATGATTTTACAACTAAGTATACTAACATTGATGCACAGACAAGGTGGGATTTGTGTAAAGTCAAATTAAAAGAATTAATTATGTCATACAGTAAAGGAAAAAGAACTTCTCAACGGAATACACAATTGGTATTGGAAGAACGGCTTAACATTGAAAAGCGTCTCTCGCTTGATCCTAATAATGTTGTTCTATGTAAGCAGAGAGAGCACATCAAGCACGAATTAGATATACACACTATGTACACAGCGCGAGGCGCCCAGACCAGAGCACGTGCTAAATTTATTGAAGAAGGCGAAAAGAGTACTCGGTACTTTCTCGGACTGGAAAGAACACAGGCAAATGCTAAGATAATGGACAAGTTAAGTTTGCTAGATGGGCGTATAGTGTACTCACAGGAAGAAATCCTGTTGGGGCAATTTAACTATTTTAGTAACAAATATGACAAGATCGCTCAATTAAAAGAAAATGAAGCAAATGCTTTTATTAATGTAGAAGTTCCTCAGTTAACAGAGGACCAGAAGACAGGGTTAGAGGACCACTTTGCTGTGGATGAACTCACATACACATTGAAAAAAATGAAAAATGGCTCTGCTCCCGGACTTGATGGTCTCACGACATCTTTTACAAATTCTTTTGGATAAAAGTTAAAAACATTGTTCTAGACTCGTTCAATGCAGCTTTTGAGCGTGGGGAGATGTCTGTGCTTCAAAGGCGTGCTGTAATTACATTAATACACAAAGGGAAAGGGCTGCCTAGAGAAGATTTAAATAACTGGCGCTCGATCTCTTTGACAAATACTGACTACAAAATACTCGCTAAATGTCTAGCACTCCGGTTATCTACAGTCATAAGTAGTTTAGTTCACGAGGATCAAGTTGGTTTCATCAAGGGCAGGAAAATCAGTGATGTTATCAGACTTATTGATGACACTATAGACAATCTAAATATAGAAAATAAACCAGGACTATTACTTGCGCTAGACTACAAGCAAGCATTTGACTCTGTCTCAAAGGAATATATGATTTGGGCATTTCAAAGATTTGGTTTTGGGGAAAACTTTGTCAGATGGGTGAATGTCTTGACCAGTAATACAGAAAGCTGTTTAAACTACATGGGATGGATGTCTCAGTGTTTTAAAGTCAGGTCGGGAATAAGGCAGGGGTGTCCTTTTTCTCCGATGGCCTTCGTTCTAGCCATAGAGTTATTAGCCATTAAAATCCGCGCAGACCCGTCTGTGCAGGGTCTGTGTCTCCCAACTATTACACACACTTCAGAAGATATTAGTTTACTCAAATTAGCAATGTATGCAGACGATATAAGCTTATTTCTGAAAAACAAAACAGATCTCGAAAGGGCCCTGGAGTTAATTCAGCAGTTTTCAAAGTTTTCAGGTTTGCAAATGAACAGAAAGAAAACTGAGGCCATGTGGCTTGGCTCTTTGAAAGACTGTCATGAAAAACCATACGGAATCACTTGGAAAAAACGTCTAAAAATTTTGGGAATTGTTTTCGGCAGTGACATGCCTGCCTCGAGTATTGAGGATAACTGGTTATACAGACTGGATAACGTACGAAGAACTATATCAGCATGGTCCAAAAGAAATCTTAGTATCGCAGGGAAAATATGTCTTGTTAAATCACGTTTATTGTCGCAGTTTACATTTGTATTACAATCACTGTCTGCCCCGAGAGACATGCTGAATAAGCTTAATACACTGCTGTTCAGATTTATCTGGAAAAAGAGAAATACCAATACTCGGGCCTTTGAAAAGGTTAAAAGAAGTATTATGTGTAACGGTACAGAGAACGCTGGTCTGAAGATGATTAATGTCCATGCCACGTCTACAAGAGGCACTGCAAAACATCAAGTGCGCCAGACTGGTGCTGCAGTGGATCCCTTCACACTGTGGCATCTACGGCAATGAAGAAGCTGACAGAATGGCAAAAGTGGGCGCAGAGAAAGAACAAGATGAAAATGGAGTCAGCTTCACAGAGATGAAGACCATCATTAAGTCTGTGTACAGACCACCACAACGGCCCCTAGACAGTTACCATCAGCTGTCCAGACAAGAGCAGGTGACCATCTTTCGTCTGAGGACCGGGCACAACCGACTCAATTTCCACCTGCACAGACGCTTCCACCTCGTGCCATCTCCCCTGTGCCCTTGTGGAGAAGCAGAGCAGACCGCAGAGCACATCCTCCAGGACTGTGGGAACCACCAGCCGCTGAGGGAGGAGATATGGCCGAAGCCCGCCACTCTACAAGAGAAACTGTACGGGCCTGTGGAGGCGCTACAGAAGACCACAGATTTCATTTTGAGAGCCAAACTCCAAGTGTGACGGCGTTCGAGAAGAAGAAGAAGATTAATGTCCATGATATGCAGGCTTCATTTTTGTTGTCATGGTCACTAAGAATTCAACATAACGGCTATGAAAAATGGAAAATTATTCCGCGTTACATGTCCGCTGCTTTGGGCAAAGAGTATGCATGTTTTCATTCTAATGTAGCAGCCAAGCATTTTGCGGGCCTGCGGTTGATTAAAAGTGTTTTTTGGAGGGACGTATTGACAACATGGTGTGATAATAAGAATACTATTTTACCAAAAGATGATTTCCCCCTTCAGCTTAAAAACCAATGTTTGTGGAACAATTCTGAAATTATGTATAAGCATAAGAGTTTGTTCTTTAGAGATTGGGTGCGTGCTGGTGTTTGCTTTGTAGACGATGTCTTGTCTGATGGTAATATCATATCTTTTCCTCAAATATGTCAAATGGTCGGCAACAAGCCTTGCCGGCTCTTTGAATATAACGCTTTGTGTACGGCCCTTAGGGCACGTATGGCTCGCGTGGAGCCTGGCGTATTTTTTGTACCACGCAACTATATGGAGGCTTTGCGGTATGCACCCCGTGCTATCCGCTTATCTCTGGTAACGGCAAGTACAGCGGTGCCTAGAGCATTGTCCTTCTGGCAGAGAAAGTGTGGTGTTACTCTGTCAAATGCACACTGGTCTGTAGCGGAAAAATGTGTAAAAGAAACAAGGCTGCGATTATTACATTGGAAAATACTTCATAATATATATCCTACAAATATTCTTCTGCATAAAATGGGCATTAAGACTTCTGAAAAATGCGACTTTTGTGATGACAAAGATTACATAGAACATTTCTTTTGGTCCTGTAATAAAATTCGTAAACTCTGGGAAAGCGCAACAAAACATATTCAAAGACTAACTTCTATCGCTCCTCAGTTAACTGCAAAAGATGTGTTATTTGGCTTTGAAGTTGATAACATGCAGAATAATGACGTGAAAGTTATTAACCATATTATACTTGTCGCCAAAATGTGTGTTAGTAAATATAGATACGGAAAGAAGCTGGATATAGTTTGCATGTTGCGTGAGCAGGATTTGCTCGTCCGGAAAATTACACATGCTTAATACAATGAGTAGAGCATGTAACAAAATGTATTCTGTAAGGCTTCACTCGTACTGTTTTTAGTTGCTCTCCCTAATTTGATTTTAATTGAATATTGAATGTCATCTCTGAATATTTTAATGTATGAACCTAAACACAAACATGCACTAAAAGATCAGGCAATCAAGCAGACAAGCAAGAGCACACACACACACTTTTCCACTTAGCAGTAACTGTAAGACAACTAAATCATTGTCCATCTTGTAACTTATGTCCATTTAGATTCGAACACAAACACTTCATTGTATTGGCTACTTTGATTAATTAAACAGGTTGAACAAAAAAACAAACAAACAACAATTCAATAAGGAAAATGACATATACATATTTTATATGAGAGAGAGAGAGAGAGAGAGAGAGAGAGAGAGAGAGAGAGAGAGGAGAGAGAGAGAGAGAGAGAATGAATGAATGAATGAATGAATGAATGAATGAATGAATGAATGAATGAATGAATTAAACTTTATGAAGACAATAGGCGCAAAGGCCTCTTTTCATATCTGACCTTGCTAAACTACGGATTGGACACAAAACAACAATTCAATAAGGCAAATGACATATACATATATTATATGAGTGAGAGAGAGAGAGAGAGAGAGAGAGAGAGAGAGAGAGAGAGAGAGAGAGAGAGAGAGAGAGAGAGAGAGAGAGAGAGAGAGAGAGAGAGAGGAGAGCATCTGTCCACTTGCACACACACACACACAAACCATCGTTGCTCTACTGTACATACAAACCATACTACGCACGTGAAAGCAAATACATCTAAATGATCTAGCCTTATCGACTGCCTTTCACAAGCGGACAATACATAAATCACACTGCTATTATCTGGCAGGTCGCTAGGTATATAACCATACGCATATCGATCAATAACCCACCTCTCACTAACGTGTATATACACTGGTTGTCTTCCTCGATTCGCTGCAACGTAGCAAATCGAGGGAGACAACCAGTGTGTCTGACATAAACAAATGGCTCATCTTTGTAAAAAGGCGGTGGATGACATAAGCGGTGGATGACATAATAATGGTTTTAAATCTAACGGACGTGACCTGGATAGTCGGATGTAAACCGAGCACCATTATGCACACAGCCCTCCTTCCCCCGTACGTGGGGAAGTGTACGCAGCCTGATCGGCACAGACATGAAATGGTCGTTGCGAATTAGACCGCTTTCTATAATGGCCACCCTGCTTCTTCACTGACAAGATAAGCAGCGACCGAATTGTGTACTTGTTTGTTTGTCTATTAAAAAAAAAATTAACAAATATTAATCAATTGTGTTATGTCTTTTATAAGCGTGTTTCTTTCTCCGTTTGGTTCTTTTGTCCATCTTCTATAACACATGCACTATTTAATTCCTACTATCCGTGTTAACAAGGCCACTAGCGCAGTCTGCTTCAACGGCAAAATAGGAAATTGGTTTAGGACAACAGTCGGAGTCAGACAAGGCTGCTTGCTCTCACCTACTCTTTTCAACATCTTTCTGGAAAAAAATCATGACAGAAGCTCTGAAAGATCATGAAGGAACTGACAGTATTGGAGGCAGAACAATCAAGAACTTGCGCTTTGCGGACGACATTGATGGCCTTGCAGGAACAGAGGAGGAGCTAGCTCAGCTGGTGGTAACAGATGACAGTACAGCCATTGCGTTTGGGATGGAAATCAGCGCAGAGAAGTCCAAACTAATGACAAATAACGCCAGTGGCATTGGCACTAAAATCATGGTTGGAGGCCAAAAACTGGAAACAGTTAAGAAATTCAAATACTTAGGAGCCATTGTGACAGATGAGGGATCAAAACCAGAAGTACTGTCCAGGATTGCGCATAGAACAGCAGCGCTGACAAGACTGAAGACCATAATTATGTCAACTAAGGACAGAAACATCACACTCTGCTCCAAGATCAGACTGATGCGCTCCTTAGTCATCTCAGTGTGCTTGTATGCCTGTGAGTCATGGACCCTCACAGCAGACCTCGAAAGGAGGATACAAGTCACTGAAATGAGATGTCGAAGGCTGCTTGGCATTTCGTACAGAGACCACATCACGAACGAGGAAGTGGGAAGCCGTCGGGCCCTATGAAGACCTATTAGCCATTGTGAAAAAACGCGAACTGAAGTGGTATGGGCATGTCACGCAATCAGCAGGGCTTGCCGAGACAATCATGCAAGGCACTGTGCAAGGAGGGCGAAGGAGAGGAAGACAGAAAAAGATGGGAGTACAATATCTCAGAGTGGACAGGACTGAAGCTGAGCGACACACTAAGAATGGCAGAGAACAGAGTGGAATGCAGGGATCTGGTTGCCAAGTTATCAGTGGTGCCCCAACGGTCGGCAAGACTACGGGATAGATCAGTAGATAGATAGATAGATAGATAGATAGATAGATAGATAGATAGATAGATAGATAGATAGATAGATAGATAGATAGATAGATAGATAGATAGATAGATAGATAGATAGATAGATAGACCCGTGTTAAAAGAGCTGGTCGCAACGGTCATCCTGTGCCTGTGAGCCTGCCTTACCCTTCACAGCAGGTGGGAAAGTGGAACAGTGCTAACGTAAAACAAAAAGCTTATAATTATAAGGTCTTCTGGTAAACTCAGTTTCAGTTCACTATTAGTTGAGATTGTCGTATAGGATTCGTCAAGATTTTCACTAAGTCAGACCAAATCCCAAAGTGAATCAAACTTTAAAAAAAAAGAAAAACAAGCGGCGTTAACCCTTTTGGCTGTCAGTAGCGCTTTTCGTCGAGGTGATTCCGAAGGAATCACCTCGACCAAAAGCGCTACCGACATCCAATGGGTTAAAATCTTGTTTGGTTTTTCGAAACATGGAACTCGCTCTCTGATGATCATCACTCGCTTTTGCGTACCAGGCTGCGGAAGCTGGCACCAGTTGCATGAGTGAGCTTAGTCCTGCGTCAGCCACTAAGCAAAGTGCTCCGCTAGCTATAGCGGAGCACTTTGCTTAGTGGCTGGCGCAGGACTAAGCTCACTCATGCAACTGGTCCCTGGAGCCGGCTGCAGTAGCTGAAGAGTATTCACAGACGAGCGTAATCGATCTTTAACGCTCTCTCTTGAGAGAGCGTTGGAGATCGATTCCCTCGTCTGTGTCGTACTTTAATCAGGCACTCCTCTTGAACTATGGCTGGAAACCAAAGACATGTAAGCATAACGTGTCGTTGTTCTAATACTTACCTTCAGAAACTTGGTAATGATGTTTACACCACTTGCACTCTGTTTCCCAGCTGTACAGAATCCATGTTTGATCAACCTGTCTGTGCTCAAGTAATTCTGTATGTTTGGCGACCTGCACATAATATGACCACAAGCTGAAAGCCACACAGCGTCGTAAAAAAATCACCCGACGCTGAAATGTGTGTTGAAATTATGAATGAACGCGACCACAGGCATTGGGTGTTCGCTGCGAATCGACCACAGAAAAGTAGTAAGAAAAATTCCCTACCAGATTTAAAGCGACCAACTCCAGACAGTAATGGTTTTAACCCATTACATCCTGAGGCTGATTTGTTAAAAAAAAAATTGCTTATTGTCCTATGATTACAGATTTGGGGAGAAATCAACCATTTTCGTTCAAGGGTGGTGCCAGAATAGCTTGGCGCCTGAGGCGCCAAGCTATTCTGGCACCATCCTCGAACTATCATAGTGAAATTTATTTCAGGCAATAGTGAACAGGGTTGATAGATAGTAATATCTCCTTTATAAATGCGTTTAGTATGTCTGACAATAATGCTGGAAGAATTATGAATTTCGAATGTCCCGTAAAATGAAAAAAAATTCTGCTCTTCTACTCCTTTGTACGCCGATAAAGAGCTCCTTTCGTGACGCTTAAAAGCCAGTGAAACCACCTATGGTAAGTGTGTCTACCTACGTGGATTGTGAAAAGAAGTGCTAAAAAATGTCTTAGCTTAGGCAAGGCAACAATGCTAGCCCGGCGAATTTTAACAGTCAAAGCCCATCGCTGTACGACGTGATCGATTATTCCTGCTACCCGTGTTGAGAGGTGATCGATTACGCAACACAGTCATCCCACGCCTGTGAACACGATAGTGCCATGCTCTTGAACTTTGAAATCAGGGTTGTTTTCACTCACTCGCTGCCTGTGATCACGGATTTCGAGTCAGAAGCCACTGCACACTGATGAACATTAGCGTCAAGAACACAAACTGAATAAGGTGAGATATAGGCGTAGAGAACACAGGAGCAAGAGACATAAACCCTCATGAGCCCCCGCGACTGCGGGGGCTCATGAGGGTTTATGTCTCTTGCAGGTGGTTAATGTTCACCTCGCGGCTCCGGCAGTTGAGGAGTTAAAGCGATCTGCTTCTTTGACAGGCTTTTACGTGTATTGTTAAAACTCACCGGTACAACTTGTTATGGAGTCAATGTCGTCTTGCTTCTACTAAGACTTGCCCAACCTTCTTTTCAAAATCCATGTCAGTGAGTAGGCACACTGCCGTGCCACAGGTGTTCCGCTGCCTATTGAGCGTTACCAAAGGAACTCTCCTGTGTACAAAGAAGGAGAAGAGCAGAAAAAGTCTTTCATTTTACGACATTCAAAGTTCATAATTGAAGTTTGCCCTTTTTGTCCGGCGCTATTTTAAGACATACTACGAACATTTTAAAGGAGATTTTGCGAACTGTTAACCAGTTACTGCCAGGTGCAGGTCGCTTTAAATTGTTTTGTTTTTATCTGAAGGTGCACTGCATTTTTCACTACTCACCTTTTCAATCACGCAGAAAGGAACAACAAAAAAACAACAACAAAACAAAAACCACCACGATAGCAGCAGCTTTAAGTCTATCGTGCGTTTAGCTAGTTTTTGTGCACCCGAGTTACAGGTTAGTTTATGACTCCAGGTACTTGTATGTTTCACCCTACCTTCTCGCACATCGAAGCCTTTTTGACTTGCTAGCTGTTTTGGAACACAAAGAGGTCCTTATAGACATTTTATTTTATCACGGTCAGACATGCCTAGTCTTGAAAAGATATCGTGTGTTGATTCTGTATAGAGTTTCCAACCGCAAACAGTGTATTGTTACTTTCACACCCAGCGCCGCTTGTGGGTGAAGGATAGATCATACTAGTTCAAGGGCAGTTAGCCTGGCGCCAGAGGCGCCAAGCTAGTCAGTCACTACCCTTGAAGTGGTATGGTCAGCAGACAGCACTACACTTGAATTACCCGTCGCGGTCCATACCCCCGTTTATAAAATGTAGGCAGTGTGTTTGTTGCTCGACCATCTGCAGTCATTTCTTCGGATATAACAAATCGCCAGGGGATTCAGATTTTAGTGTTGTATCACGAAGTTAGTTATAAGCGAAGTAATTTAAATAGAAAGAGTGCTGTCAGGACGTCTGAAAAAGTGTTGGTATCTCCGACTTTTTGTATTTAACCTTGTTATAAGCGAAATATAGACTTCAGATGAACCAGATGACTTTGAAGTGTGCAGGGGTACAGCAAATGGATTACCATTTGCCAATACATCTTTTTCCAGGCAACTTGATCTGCCAGGTATTGAGTGGACCCCTCAGGGTTTCAAGTGTGATGTTAATAACACGTTTGACTGACGAGAAACAATAAGCACCACCCAACTGCAAGAGGCATAGATCCTCATGAGCCCCCGCAGTTGCGGGGGCTCATGAGGATCTATGCCTCTTGCTGAGACCATTTTGAATCCGTGTTCCTTGGACGGCTGGGACTCTTCAGTAGAGTCCGAAATAGCCTCTCAGGCGGTTAAGCGTCGGAGCAGGAGAGTGAAGGGAATCGCCGGGTCGTGGGTTCGAATCCCCGTCCCGGCCCTGGTAGCTGGACTCGCAATCCAGGGGGAAAAGACGAGCTTGTTCAATAGCATGTCCGTTGAAAGGTCCTGGTAAATCAGAGTGGCACAGTTGGAGTGCGCCTGAGTTGATCAGTTTTTAAGTCGTACTCCATAGGCAATAGATTTCCCTTCCCCCCATAACCTGCCCGTGAGGGCCGTCCATTATCACTTAGGTGCCGTGGACGTTAAACCCCCGAACTAACCAACCAAAGCTCTTCAGCGTTTGAAATGACATAGATTTCAGACGCACAGTCTAAGTCCACTGAAGCTTACGTCTCTGCTAAATTGATTTTTTTCCCTGCATGAAGAGATTACTGGTCTTCACCATAAAGAACTGACAATTGTCCTTAAGAACGTTAAACAAACCTCAGACTATGAACCTATCGCGGTGTAATTAAATGTTCGATATTTAATATTAATGTTTAAATCCTCTTCCTACAGACTTCTTTCTTGCATAATTAGGTGGACACTGACTTTCAAACCCCTTCACGGCCAGTGGACGCGGTTTGTGTTTTAGAATCGTTGCAATTTATGCAACGTCAAACTGAGAACTCCAGCCATCAAGGAATGTGGATACAAAATAATGGTTTCGACAAGAGGCATAGATCCTCATGAGCCTCCGCAGTCGCGGGGGCTCATGAGGATCTATACCTCTTGCAGTTGGATCCATACCTCTTGCAGAGGTGTTCAGGTTTTTCTGGGCAATTGAAGGGGTTAAGCGAATGACAAACCGGACACCGGTGTAATTAAATATTCAATATTCTTTAGGTTTGATTATCTTCCTTAAAGAACGACGCCGTTTAATTAAGCTATTCAATGCCGGGACCCCGCGAGTGACATTCAAGTTCTGCAAAAGGCTTAGGCCACTTCGTGCAGGGGCGGATCAATTACCTTCTAGAGCGGGGATGACGGGGGGGGGGGGTGGGGGGGGTTGGTTGTGGGGGTGGAATGGGGGGAGGCGATTCCGACTTTTTGTTTGGGGCCTTAAAGCTGAGACCAAATGCGCTCAGACGGGCGCCTGCAGCTGTGGCCGGGGGTCATGAGGTTCTACTGGTGTCCTTTGCTGCCCGCATTTAGTATGATACTTATTTAGTGGGCAGTTGCGGTTCTTTGGCGTTAAATTGACAATGAATCGCAACTACTGTGGAAGATCATGAAGAGGCAGTGAGAATTTCACTCAATATTTTTCATAAAGATACGTCCGCTTTCACGAGTTATTCTCTTTCAAGAGCGATCGAAATATGTGCTTCAGACTTCCCTAACTTATAAATAATAAATGACTCTGTGTTTCTATTAACCCATATCATACTGAGGCTAAAAGCTTCAAATTTGTACACTGCCATATGCAAGCTACATTATAGTACTTACAGATAAGGATTGTGATGAAACTCTATGCTCACGCATAGGGTTCACACAGTGGGTTTAATACGGTACAGTTTTGTTAGCGGTTTGTCTTGTGACAACTATTCCGTGAGGCACGTGGTCCACGTGGAAGCTTTAAGAAACGTTTAGCACGGGGAGTTTTTAGTGAGTTTAGGCGAACAGCGCTGTAGAAACGTCAGTATGGGGTTTTACTGTCAGTGAGGACAGACGTGTGTGAGATACCTTAGCCCGTATTCCAAGACTCTGAAACCTAGAATTCAGGTATGTTTTTATACGTATTACTGATGGTTACTGCGTTAATAGGAGTTAATTCGGTTGTGTAGTGTTGACTGGTTTGGTTCAGTTATGTTGGTTTGGAACTCAGAGAGGCAACTGGTGTTTTCTATGTCACCAGGGACCTAATGCGAGGTCATCTCTCCATCTCTTCACTCAGGGAGTGAGCGACCGGTGCCGAGACACGCGGGTCACAGCGAGGACTGCGCTATACGGTACGAACTACGAGGACGTCCACGGTACGAGAGGCGGGACGACTCGGGAGCGTACAACAAAGGACTTGCACGCCTATACGTGAAATGGACTGAACGTAACCGGGCGAGAACACCAAACAGGTTGGAGTGTGAGAGACTACTACATAGCCTGGCCTTGATATTGTGTGTATGCATGTGGTGTTGAGATGCTGGTAGTGGGAAAGGTGTGGTGTATATAGTTTGATAGTTTTTGAGCGTTCTTTTATTGTTTATTTTGTTATAAACGTCTTCGTTAGAAAGAAAGCCCGTGTTGAGTTTTACCGCGTGAATGCGCCCGTCTGAGTCAGTGGCGGTGTATGCGTCTGTTGTGCGAGAGTCTGTACGTGCGACTGGGGGCAAGTCTGCTTGCGTTACAAGGATATAGACCAATGGCTTTAGTTCAAGGGTAGTGCCAGAATAGCTTGGCGCCTAGAGGCGCCAAGCTATTCTGGCACTACCCTTGAACTATTTTAGTCAAACTTATTTCACACACTGGTGTATTCGGAAGATAAGGGTTAAGCATTACCATGGGCACATGTCCCCCCCCCTCCTCCCCCCACCTCACCCCACCCCCTAAAAAAAAGAAGAAGAAAGGATTGATGTCAAGAGTTCGGACCCCCCGAAGAAATAATCGCACACTGTGCATAAGCATGTCAAGTGTTTTATTATATACACACAACAGCTTTCACACGGACATAAAACAGTATGTCGCCGCCAATACGATTCATTCAATAACCCCTCAATCTCCCCGCTAGTTTTGGATCAGTACCGTTCACCCAGGCACTGCCGGGCGGATCACAGCCATCGACATGACATGCAAGAACAAGAGGCATAGATCCTCATGAGCCCCCGCAGTCGCGGGGGCTCATGAGGATCTATGCCTCTTGCTGGTAGGCTCATTCCGTTTAACTCAGATCTCAGATGCAGATGAAAAACTCATTTCTCGACAGTAGCCATTTCATCATCATCATCATCATCATCAGTCCCTTGCCCGAACTGGGCGTTGGGGGGACTGAAAGGCAGCAGCAACAGACATTGCTCTCCACTGAGTTCTATTTTGGGCGGTGGCAAGCAAGTCTGGCATCTCGAGTTCGGTCCATTCTTTTATGTTTGCGACCCAACTCTTTCTCTGACGACCTCGCCGACGACTTCCTTCGAGAGTGCCTTGGAGGATAGTCTTGGACAAGGTGTTGTGTCGGGTCACGTGGCCAAACCAAGCAAGCTTGCGCCGTTTCACGGTTGCCAGAAGGGGTTCATGTGGGCCCACCAGGGAAGTGACGATGCTCCGTACATATTCGTTGGTCTTGTGCTCGCGGTACGAGATGTGGAGCAACTTCCTCAGGCACTTGTTCTCAAAGGCCTGGATTTTCTTTTCTGAGTCTGCAAGCAGCGTCCAAGTCTCACAGCCGTAGAGTAGAATAGACACTACGAGGGACTTGTAAAGCCTGTACTTGATGGTGAAGCTGATGGAGTTACTTCGCCATATCCTATCCAGCCTGGCCATTGCGGATGTTGCTGTACCTATCCTGATACGGATCTCTGCTATGCAACTACCGTCTTTGGACAGGGTGGCTCCCAAGTACTTGAAGCTATTGACCTCTTCTAGCTTCTGGCCGTTCATGTGAATGTTGCTGCTGCTGTCGCTTGTGGTGTTGATCATCACTTTGCTTTTATCCGTACTGATCTCCATGCCATAAGACCCTGCGCTACTTGAAAGTTTGTCTGTCAGGTTTTGCAGCTCACTATTGCTGCCTGCCATGAGGTCAATGTCGTCTGCGAATCGAAGATTGCACAGGGATCTGCCACCAATAGAGATTGAAGTATGGTGGTCGTGGAGGGTTTCCTGCATGATCTTCTCCAGGAATATGTTGAAAAGGACAGGAGAGAGCAGGCATCCTTGACGGACACCGATCGTCGTCCTGAAGAACTCGCCTGACTGATTGTTAAGTAGAACCGCGCTGCAGGCGTTCTTGTAAAGCGCTTCTATCATTTGGATCAGCCCCTCCTCTATGTTGAACGATCTCATGACTTGCCAGAGTCCGTCGTGCCAGACGCGATCAAATGCTTTCCTGAAATCAATGAAGTTGTGGTAGAGTTCGCGCTGATGCTGCAGATGTTTCTCGATCAGGACGCGGCAGTTGAAAATCTGCTCTACAGTGCTTCTTCCAACTCTGAAGCCAGCCTGTTCTTCTGCCAGCAGTTCCTCGGCGAAAGTTTTGAGGCGGTTGAGAATGATTCTAAGCATTACTTTGCTAGGGTGACTTATCAGACTGATAGTTCTGTAGTTCTGGCACTGTTTCAGGTTTCCTTTCTTGGGGAGCGGGATCACTAGAGACTGTGTCCATTCTACTGGCCATTTCTTTTGCTCCCAGATCTTTTGACAGAGTGTAGTGAGTACCTTCGTTGTTACTTCTCCTCCATGTTTCAACAGTTCAGCAGGTACGTTGTCTACACCTGGAGACTTTCCTCCCTTCAGGCCGCGTACAGCTGTTTCCACCTCTTCAGCTAACACTGGCAGGTCTTCGGCCTTCCTGGCCCCAGCCTGGTTGTTTTGGAGGATGCTGGTGTCTGGCTCAGGCTTGTAGTTATACAAGTCTCGGCAGTACTCAGTCCATCTGTTTAGTACAGCAGTGTTTTCCGTAAGGAGTTGGCCGCTGCTGTCTTCGATGACTGTGGCTGTTCGCTGTTGAGTCTTGGTGAGGGTCCTTAGCGTTTCATAAGCCTTCTTGCTGTTGCCGTTTACCATGCCCTCTTCCACGCTACGACACTGGTCTTCAATCCAATCTTCTTTGGCTTCTTTCATCCTCTTCCTGATCTTCTTGTTGACAAGTCTGTACTTGTTTGCTGATGTGAGGTCTTGGCCTCTCTTTTTCTTCCAGGCTCTCCTCTCATCACAGAGATCAAGGATGTCATCGGTGACCCAGGGCTGTTTGCGCTTCCTCTGCTTCCCCAGCACTTCTTCTGCTGTAGAAAGTAACACCTCTTTTATATTTCCAGCAAGGGTGTCTACGTCCCAGTCCAAAGTAGCCAAGGCTGCAAATCTGCCTCCCACCTGGGCTTGGAAGACCTCTTCTACTTCCGGGTCTTTTAGCTTCTCGAGGTCGAATCGGATGCGAGGACTCTTGCTGTCTCGTTTCAATGCCAGCTTCAACTTGAGGCTAGTAAGGACGAGGTTGTGGTCGCTGCCAATATCAGCGCCAGGAAAGGACCTCGTTTGTGCTTTGTTAACGCTGGATTTGAATCGTCGAGGCAGCAAGATGAAGTCAATCTGGTTATGGACCAGGCCTCCTGGCGATTGCCATGTCACTGTTCTTGACTTCTTGTGTGGATGGAGGGTATTAGCAACGGTAAGACGGTGACTCTGTGCGAACTCTAAAAGTCGCAGGCCTCTGTCGTTTGTTTCTCCAAGGCCAAACTTGCCAGCTGTTCCTGCCCATTGTTGGTAAGCGTCAGGGCCATTTATTAGGATCCAATTCTTTTACTGCCAGAGGACTCGGATTGTGTTTTTGAAATCTTTATCGAGTTAGCACCAAAGAGGCCCGGTCCTCGAAGAAGCATCGATACAATGTGGTGTCAGCAAGAAGCATAGATCCTCATGAGCCCCGCAACTGCTGGGGCCCATGAGGATCTATGTTACCCGGGAATCAACACCTTTACTGCCAGTGGACTCGCGCTGTGTTTGTTATGTTTATTTAGCACCAATTAATAAAGAGGCCCATCCTCTAAGGAATATCGACACAAAGTGGTGTCAGCAGGAGGCATAGATCCTCATGAGCCCCCCCAACTAAGGGGGCTGATGAGGATCTATGTCTCCTGCAGTTGGATTATATTCACTTGTTTCTCTGGGTAGTGAATTGACTATTATGTTTTCCATGCCACCTTTCAAGCTCATATTTTTCAATATAAATACCTACCTGTTCTCGTGTAGTGTTCTTTTCGATTGTACTCTGCACGTATTGCGTGTATCTTAGATATCGCCGGATCTATGCACACTTGCCACTTGAAACACATACGTGAGTGCCGTGGGGTTTTTTTTTTGTTTGTTGTTGTTGTTTTTTTTTAAAGTTTATACTGTCCTCGAACCACTTGGGCGTTGTCAATCGTTGATGACACTTCGAACACACTGTCCACAGGCAACTGATGACCGACACTCTTGCCGCTTGAAGCACACACGTGAGTGGTTTGTTTTTTTTTTTGTTTTTTTTTTTTTTAAAATTTATATACTGCACACTTGGGCGTTGACAGCCATTGATGATACTCGAACACGTTGTCTACAGGCAACTGATGAACAACACACAGATTTAAAAAAAAATTACCTGAGGTATTATTCTGATTTTGTCGACACTCATTGGTGACACTCAAACGCACCGTACGAGCAAATCGGATGACCACAGCTGATTTAAAAATCGGTTTCACCTTGTGTTGCGATTCGAGACTGCAATCAGCACTGAACATGGGAGAGACGTATACCAAGCTTCGTGCAAACTATCCGGACTCTCACAGTAAGCAAAAGGTCATCGGGCCGACTGTGGCCGACATCGGCCCGAATGCTGTTTTGCTTGCTGGTAGCTTCCCAACTTTCTCATAATCCCGTTGTATCTAATGCTTCAATAAACTCCACAATCATCAACATCGACTTCCATCCGAAAACTAACAAGTAGTAAGTCTGTATGCACAGCGACTTCTTGAGATTTTAAGTTTGCTGTCGATTGTGTCATAACCTTGGTATTTTGTGGGGTAGGAAAAGTTTCGTATGCTGTTCGACCTTGAATCCATTTGACGAGGTCAGGCGCCAGTTTGCCTATGCAAAACGACGGGCTTGCTCTAATTAGCACGTCCGTTAAAGGGTACTGGAAAATCAAAGTGGCACAGTTGCAGTGTGCCTAAATTGATTAGTGTGCAGGTCGTACTCCACAATAGCCCGTCCATTAGGGCCGTCCATTATCACTCCGATGCACGCCCTGAACGTTAAACCCCGAACTAAACAAACCAAAAGGCCTCAGTTATACTCAATGTACGTCTTCTTACATACTGTCGTAATATTTGTCTCAGTACATCACATTTAAAATTAATCGTGCCACAGTCCCTCTCCTAATACCCATCCCCCCCCCCCCCACCCCCTATTTTCTTTTTAAAGCGGAAAACCAACAGTGCCCTACTTTAACTAAACATCTTCCTACGTGACGGTGGTGGGACATGTCGCTAAATTGAAATAACTTGTAGGATACCTGATCGATCGATGAAGGCGGGATCGCGGGGTTAGGCATGCGAGCATGCAGCCAGCGCACGAATTATCGTGTGCTGGTCTGTGATTTTGGACCTTACGGCCTGAGGCCGTAAGGTCCAAAACCACACACTAGCACACTTTAATAGGCCGTGGAATTTTTTTTCGCCGGTGTATAACTCGCTCAGAGAGGGAATTCAGAGGAGTACGTAGTTCTTATTTACACTGAATTGCGATATTTATTTCGGTACCCTTCTGCACATAAACTGACCTTTGGTCCGGCCTGAAAATACGCCTACTGTATACTCCGGATATAACAAATTGCTAGGGGACCCACTTTTTCTTGTTGTTTACTTGAATCGCTAAGATGAGTGTACAGTGTTGTATAGTAGACGACGTCCTGTCCTGGATCAGTGACAAGCAACAAAGTTAACTTAAGCTTAACTCCGACAAAGCCGAAGTCATGCCTGTTTGCTCTCAGTCTCGCCTTAGTCCGATTAACGGCGAGTTTGCAAACATTGGTGGCTGCAGTGTTCCCTTCCAGAACTGTGTCAAATATCTGGGTGTGAAGAGTGATTCGACGCTCTCCATGCATGATCATATCAGTAGCGTCTGCCGAGCTGGTTTCCTTGAGCTGCGCAGAATTTCTTCCCTAAGACCGTATCTCACAGAAAGTGCGGCGTCAAGACTTGTAAATGCATTCATTCTAGTACCTGATTTTTTTGCGATTTTTGATGATTTTGACTGTTTTGGGTTTGTTGTGAAAATGTAATCTACATTCATTCATCTACCACTCTGTCCCATCCATTTCTGAAATAAAATGATAAAAATGTTGTTATTTGTGAAAACGTTTCCCTACCTGGCTTCTAAATGTGTAAACAAAGGCCTAATTATTTATGCACAAAGTCCTGGGGTTCATAACTTCACTTCTACTCGTCGTATTGACAAGGGGTAAACGGCAAACTGATCGTCTTCGCAAAAGCCGTCTGCTCTGTATCAAGACCTAGTAATGCTGTAAGAAGCATTTTCATTGGTCAATTCTAAGCGACCTTTGAAGGTATGTGGGATTTCAGCCAATCATAGCGCTTGTCTTGAATCGCCTAGGCTAACGCGTAGCGGAAAGGCATGGCGGCCTCCTGTTACACGCTAGCTAGCTCCGAAGTGATGACTGCATTTTTCTACCATGGGGAAGAGAAAAACAACTTATCGATGAAATAAAAGGCATTTTTGTGGCAATAAGTATATGAAGATGGAAACAGAAAGTACAGTGAGTGCCGAACATAGTGACAATGACAGCTGCTGTGGTGAAAGCGTGTGTCGAGGCCGAGTGTTCGAACGAATCCGACTGTGGGGACTGCAAGACCTGAAGTTGTTCTGCTGAATGTACGGTCATTTGATAAACTTTCGAAGCCGATTTCTCAATTTCGCGTTTCGGCATGTGCAGCTCACCGTTTTCAAAATATCTCAGGAACTAACCCACAGAAATAAATAAAAATTGGCAGGATGTCTTATGATACTATAATCTATCATCTGAAGTAAATCAGCATCATATCTTGTCAGTTAAACTTTTTATAAAACTCTCAATTTTGACCAAAATTTGGTCTTCAAAAGCAACATTTAGGTGCAACGATTACATGTTACATTACTTGATATTGTTTTTTGATACCTAATCAACATATCTGCCAATTCAGTTTATGCTTATTTCTCTAAAACTGCTAAGTTTATAATGTCAACCCCATCCATACTATAAAACGCATCTCAAATTTGTTTACTTTTGTAAAATTCAGTTTACATAAAGTTGAGAAAACACAGCAACATATGGATTATATCAGTGTGTTAAGTAGACATTCTGCTACCTCTGTACCAAATTTCTTGCAAAAATATTGATATTTAGTCAACAAACCACAAACAGTATTTGGGAAGAAAAATCGCAAAAATCAAGGTAGAACCTGGCCTTACGTCCAGGCTCGATTATTGCAATTCTGTACTGGCAGGTTTGCCAGCAGATCAGATTTCACGCTTGAAGATGATTCAAAACAATGCGGCGCGTCTCATCTTGAAGAATAGAAAGAGAGACCACGTTACGCCGCTACTGAAGCAGCTGCACTGGCTGCCCTTGAAATTCTGCTGCCAGTACAAAATTGCAATTTTCGCCTATCGGCATTTTGACGGATCTCTCCCGCCGTACCTTTCTGCCAAGCTGTCTGTTTATCAGCCATCACGCACCCTCCGTTCCTCTAGTGTAAAACTTCCCCCCCCCCCCCCCCCCGGGTCTGCCCTGGGGGACTTGGGTGGGGTTAGGTATTTTTTAGTTCCCAGGGTCACCCTGGTCAGCCCCACAGGGTGGGTTTTTCTCTCTTTTCTGGGGCATGTGTTTCTGTCTACCCTTTGTCCATTCACCTGTATTTGCCTTTTTAAAACTCTCCCTACTGTCTGCACTGCCTGTACCTCTTGATATTGGATGTGTGTTGCTAAATGGTCTTAGCTTTATTTAGCCCCATGTGTTAGGTTTATTTAACGTATTTGACCGGCTGGTGACATACATTCAATGTTCTGTTTATTTTTTTTTTTCACAAGCAGTGCAGGCACGTCCTGAGAAAGCCTTGTTGCTGTCGGGACGTTAAGCAATCAATCAATCAATCAATCTAGTGTAAAACTTTTTAAAAATCCCGAAGCTTAACATGAAAACTGTCGGGGAGCGTTCTTTCACCTTTTTAGCCCCAAGTGTGTGGAACTCCCTGCCAACTGAAATGCGGAATCTGCCCACATTGTCACAGTTCAAAGCTCACTTAAAGACTTTTCTTTTCTGTCGGGCGTTTAACACTTAGCTCATCTCTAGCTAACTGTTGACTGCCTTTTATTCTGATCCTAGAAGAAGTGAATGTAAGGTATTGGGAAGAGATGGGGCGGTTTAAAGTAGTGTATAATCGTGCGTGTGTCTGAGAGAGAGGGTGTGCTGTTGTGCATGCACAGTGAGTCCAGTGTTTTCCTGTAGAACAGCGGTATACAAGAACTATGTCCGAAGTTTATTTTAAGCGAAGTAATTTATATATAAAGAGTGCTGTGGGGACCTCTGGCAAAATGTTATATCGGACTTGTTTATATCCCACCTTGTTATGAGCGAAGTAGACTACTATTGCTTACTGTGTGCTGGGTCTTTCATTTTGACAGTAAGGCTCTAGGCCGTAAAGTTCAAAATTACAGACCAGCACATATAATATAGTGTGTAAGAATCTGTGATTTTGGACTGAATTTACCACTCACGGCTGTGAACAGGAACAAACACACACGAACAAATTGTATGTCCATACACATTTCAGTAGATAACTTTCACACATTTTACAAATTGTCAACAAAGGTACGATGTTCACTTAACTTGAACGATGAGATGTAAAATGTATCGATCTTTTTTATGCATTTATGGCCTCTGTCGGTCTGAATCGACCATAGATAATGCATCACAGTTGTTCTGATCTGATTGCCTGCTGCTGGCAGCATCTTTGTGACTGTAGGCATGCGGAGGTAGTCCTGCAAGTCACAATACGTGGTCTGTGGCCCACCGGTGCCCTGGGACTGGGGGGTAGGATTAGTCCAGGTCACCTGGTCAGCCCCACAGTGGGTTTTCTCTCATCGGGCATGTGTTGCTACCTGTCCAGTATGCCTAAACTCCCTACGCTGCACCGTAGCGAATGGAGTGGTGCAAGTCTAGCTTATGGCCTAGTGAGGTAATGATTGACGTGGCGACATCAATGTTCGTAGGTTTTCACAGCAGTGCAGTCGAGAAGCTTGTGCGTCGGACGTAGCTGTACACTCCTGGTCTGATGGAATTGTTGCACTCCTTTTATGTGCCCGCTTGTCTGCTGCTGCTTTCGACATCTTCTCTTCCCCTGACCTGAGGTCTTGGTGGAGGGTATTTCTCCACTTTGCATGTAGTACTATGGAAAAGGAATACTACGTATCACCTCAGGTTGTGTGCCGTGCTTTGAAGAAGTGTCAGACCATCTTGATCAATGAAGCCGACACTCGCTAAGCTTAGTCACGAACCGCGCCGGCAACACATTGCGGCGTCCATGTAAGAGAGTACAACTAATATAAAGGGTTGAAGGATAGGTGGACGGACGGACGGAACTACATGGACGGACGGACGGGCGGATTGGTGGATGGATAGATGCATGGATGTATGGATTGATTGATAGATTGATTGTCATGAAATCTGAGAATCTAACTGCCATGTTTTTCCCAAATAATGTGGGTTGGTGTGTATTGTGCATCAGCGAGTGAACTTAGGGGGGGGGGGAGGGCTGAGGTGGGGGGGGGGGTGTGCGGGGGACGGGGTTGGGAGCAGTGGTGCATGGCGGTGTTTACTATTATTTTACATTGACAAATAACAAAGCATTACCTTTCCATGTAGCACGAGGAAAAAAATACGAGTCTGCAGAACGCAATTAATGGGAGGCAGATCCTGGCGGTCTCATTCCGTGTGAACTTGGCTATCCCGCAGTAATCTCCCTTGGTCTCTTTTTCTCGCCGATTACGCCATTTATCATTGACTGTGACACCGCCACAAACAGTGTCTAGTTAGTTGGTTCGGGTTTAACGTCCACGGCACCGATGTGATAATGGACGACCTTGACGGGCGGGTTATGCCGGGGGGACAGGGAAATCTATTACCTATGGAGTACGACCTGAACACTGATCAACTCAGGCGCACTCCAACTGTGCCACTTTGATTTACCAGGACTCCTTTCCGCCACGGACATGCTATTGAACAAGCCCGTCTTTTCCCTCTGGATTGCGAGTCCAGCTATCGGGGCCGGGACGGGTATTCGAACCCACGACCCGGCGATTCCCTTCGCTCTCCTGCTCCGACGCTTAACCGCCTGAGCTATTTCGGACTCTACAAACAGTGTTTCCTCTGTGCTACTGTAAATGATTATTCTCATTCTGCGATAATTATTCGTCTAATATGCATGTATGCAGGATTTTCCGAAGAGGAGGGCTTGGTGCTGAAAAATGTGTAGCCTACATTTATCTCGATATGAAAAGGGTTAGTGGGGACTGATTGAAGAATGAGGGAGGCGAAAATCAACAATCCAACGAGTACTAGTTCAACGATAGTGCCCGATTAGCTTGACGCTTTTTCATGCGCCAAGCTAATCAGGCATTACCCTTGACCTCTCAAGGACGTCGATTCGCGCAACTCGACTAGCACGGGATGTGCAAGGGAAAATGGCTTGGCCAAACGACGGGAAAATCTGCAATTGATGTGACACAGACTGAGTAAATAATTTTCCGCGCACGTTCGATTAACTATCGCCAGACGTCAACAGAACGACCACACTGGTTGTCTTCTTCGATTCGCTGCAGCTTATCAACCGTAGCGAATCGAGGGAGACAACCAGTGTCGCAGAGTGACAGGTACCCCTTAAACGCAGAATCCAGCACAGACGTTATTATTCTTTTGTAGAAAAAAAGAAAAGGCGGGGGAAAAAAAAGATTGATAGTGGCAAATCCAACCGATGTAATATTTAAAGAGAAACTTCAGCCATCAAACCTGCGTTTTAAAAAAAATGGACAATTTCATAGACATCATTGCATCAGCTATAACGTCACAACACTCCCCATCCCAAGCTGACTGTCGTAATGTATTTGTGGTACGTGAGTCATTGTCAAAAGCGTGCACATGCGTGCGCAAGTTGTGAGTGCGCGCTTAGAGTTATAATTATTATATGATACGCGCATTATAAATACCGTAATTATTATTATTATTATTAGCTCAAGATGACTGGAAGAAATTCCTAACAAAGAGGGAGACACGTTTAGAATAGACGATGAGACAACTGTGGAGGTACAGTGACTTCAGAAAGAGGCATAGCCGATCCTCAAGAGCCCACGCAACTCAGGGGAGCTCATGAGGATCTATCCGTCTTGCAGTCGGGAGGTTAATTTTTTTTCGATACAATCAAAGCGTTAAAACACTAAACCCCAGGACCGAAATCCCCAAATTGTGAAGTTGACCTCTGAAAGACTGTGTTACAATTCTAGAGACAGATCGAGCATTATAGTCCAAGGGTGGTGCCAGAATAGCTTGGCGCCTAGGGGCGCCAAGCTATTCCGGCACCACCCTTGAACTATTATGCTTGATCCGTGTCTTGCTGTGGTGTGTCGGGGTTCAATGAGTTAAATAATGAATGAAATTATATTAAACGATGATTGAAATCCGATTGATCGTTCCAGGTTTGATGGACTAAGTCCCCCCCCCCCTCCCTCCCACTGATCCATCGAACGAATTTGATCCCGAACGACTTCTTTTATCTGACCTTGTGCGCATCGATCTGCACTTGAGCTGTGTAGCCGGAAATTACGTAGCACTGATCCGGAGTAACTGTTGGCAGAGATCTGATCAACATGTCAGCAAGGATCCATCACCGCTAATGCCGCCATTTGTGTGCAGGGATTCTGTGTGTTCTGCAGGAAATGAGTGCTTCCCCCCCCCCCCCTCCCCCCTGTGTCAAGTAATTTTATGTCAGTATAAGCCAGCTTTAGTAACAGCGGCGACAAAATTGGACCACTAACGTTTGTTCAACGGTATTAATTGACTTTGCGATTATTGAAGTGTTAGCACTGTTTTCTTAATTCATTCGAGACGTGCCGCAGTCGGATACGCGGCTTACAGCCGCGTATCCGACTGCGACACGTCTCGAATGTGTTAAAGACCCCTACCGTTCTGTCTGCGACATTATTCCCCGTGGGTACCCACTCTGAGAGTACTCCACGAGCACACTAAATGAAACGCTTAACACATTCTGCTCTAGGACCGAAATCCGCAAATTTTGAAGTTGCCCCCTGAAGACTGCATTACACTTCTGGAAACAGCGTGATAGTTCAAGGGTTGTGCCAGAATAACTTGGCGCCTATGGGCGCCAAGCTATTTTGGCACAACCCTTGAACTATCACGCTCGATCCATGTCTTGCCGTGACCTGTCGGAGTTGAATGAGATAAGCATCTCATTTGAATATAAGCGTAGTTGTGGCGTATTCTGTGGGTCTTTACGGGAAGTGTGCTGTACTTTTGGCGGTTAGTGGAACATTTTGCATTTCGACGTCCTAGATGACCTCCCCACCAGCACCGCCCGCCCTCACCCCCCCCCCCCCCTCCTTCTCCTCAACACCCAACCCCTCCCCACTATCACAACCACCACCAGACACACACACACACACACACACACACACACACACACACACACACACACACACACACACACACACACACACACACACACACTCTGTCCGCTCCTGACTTCACAACTGTTTTTATTTGACAACCTCCTCGAGGTGAACTCATTCAGCCCGACGCACGTAGTTCCCAAATTTTGGAGGCGTCATATAATGCGTATGCGCCAAGCTGATCTGGCACTACTCAGGAATTATCATGGTCGACCCATTTCCTGCTGTAGTGCGTCAGGGCTGAATGGGTTAACCCCTTCATTGCCAGTGGACGCAGAATGTTTTTGTTTTTTAAACCGCAAATTCAAAGTCAACCCCCCCCCCCCCCCCACCCCACTATAGCTGTCGCCGGAGGGATCAAGGATACAAACTGGTTTTAGCAAGAGGTTTAGATCCTCACGAGGCCCCGCAAATGCAGGGCCTCGTGAGGATCTAAACCGCTTGCAGTTGGGTGGTGTTTAATTTTGTTTCTCGACAATCAAAGGGTGATATAACCCTTCGACGCCTGTTTTTTTTTTTTTTTTTTTTTACTCAAATACCGATGAATGCATCGTGACGCAAGGGTAGTGCCTGACTAGCTTGGCAGCTGAAAAAGAAATCGATCCATCTGGGCCCCGCACTTGTTTGCCGTTGGGAACAAATCGGTCAAGTAAGTGTTTGGTTTCAATAGATGAAATGAGCCGCCTAACTCCCTCTCTCAAACTCTCCACGTAGTTCGACCGGAGACATGCAAGCGCCCACACACTGTAGTGATTTGGAGAGAGAGAGAGAGAGAGGGAGAGAGGGAGAGGGAGGGAGAGAGAGAGAGAGAGAGAGAGAGAGAGAGAGAGAGAGAGAGAGAGAGAGAGAGAGAGAGAGAGAGACTCAAGACTCAAAGACTCAAAAAGTTTATTGTGGCAGACCTTCTGGTCCATTCACAAGGGGAGGGTGGGGGAAGGGATTATACAAAGCTTCACAAACAATGGACAATGCTTGTAAACATATTTTCCAAACATGGTAGTCCATGTTTAGTTTATACTTGAAAAATACAAACTGTTTACTTGAAATGTCAGTATCAATGAAATAAATAATTCATAAACAGTTTTGGCGATGGCTACAGTCTCTGAAAACTTCAGCACAATCGGCGTCCACCTAATCCATGTAATGTCGAAGAAAGGCTCGAATGAATTTTAATTCCATTTCAGCACGTTCACACACCTCCTTATAGCGAACACGGTTGATTGGCGCCCAGCGTCGGAGATCGCTGATGGCTTTATTCTCATCTTCATTGAGTTCACCTGACAGTCGTTTGAAAAACCAATGATCAACATGTTCGTTTTTGTTGTCAAACAACAAAACCACATCGTCACTCTCACACACGAACATTTCCTTCTCGAAACGAGTGTCAAACACAATTTTCTTAAATTCCACATTTCTCTGTCTGTCCCTCAAACGCCTCTGCAGTCTTCTGTCCACTGCCCCGATGTATTGTTTTATTTGTTCCAAGTCATAACCTGTCTTTTCCAAGTCTATTTCTGTCGATCCAGCATCCAGCTCTTCCGTTTCAATAGCATGTAGGTCATCTGTCAGCTGTGTTGTCACGCTTTCTGTGTTGTTCTGTCTATTCGCCCTTGTGATGCAAAGATCGTTGTTTTCCGTGCGAGTTTCACGTGGGGGGCGACCAATACCACACGGTGTGTTGTCGGTTTGTAGATCAACGCATAAAGTAATTGTGTCATTGTTTATTTGCTTCTCTGGTGGTGTTGGAATAAACAACGGGTTGTAAGACGGGAAAAGTTCGTTTTCCTTACTGTCTTTCTCTTGCTTCCGTGTCTCTGCTCTTGTCTGGTCACGCAGTATCTGGGAGGGTGGTTTTCTCCGGTATGTTGACATCTTCTCGGGTGGAGGGCCGCCGGTCAGCCGAAGCACAACTATGGTTGTATCGCCCTTACCGTCGATTTTGTAGGATGACAGGGTGTTTTCTTTCAGCAGGGCATTCAGGATGACATCAACTGCTGATGGTAGTCCTTCAACAGGCATTGTCGCATTGGCTGAAGCCCCCAAATCAAAACTGCATTGAGAGAGCTCGAAAAGGCCGCCCTGTTTATTCAAGGGAGATCACCCCGATCGAGAGAGAGAGAGAGAGAGAGAGAGAGAGAGAGAGAGAGAGAGAGAGAGAGAGAGAGAGAGAGAGAGAGAGAGAGAGAGAGAGAGAGAGAGAGAGAGAGAGAGAGAGAGAGAGATGATGATGATGATGATGGTGATGAAACGTTTTATTCAGGATAAAAACTTTTAGGCATAGCAATGCCTATCTTCCAAACTGTCCTGCTACTCTACACATATAAAAATACATCAGACGATACATCAAAAGATAAAACACATATAAGTAAAAAGACCCATTCCCCCCTCCCCCCCCCCCCCGCCCACCCTCAGGAGAAAAAAAAAGAAAAGAAAAAAGAAACACGTGTAGAGAGAACGGTTACAACACTATAATACAATATAAAGAAAATCCCAAAAAGGAAAGCACCAAGAACGAATAATTTCAACACAACTTATTTGTAATTGTTCGTCTGGATTTCTGTTGCATGACACAATTTGGAAAACGGAGGGGTCGGGGGAAGGAAGGGAGAGCTGTCGGTCCGCTCCCTCCCGTCGAGACACCCTCTAGATCCGCCCCTGAGAGAGAGAGAGAGAGAGAGAGAGAGAGAGAGAGAGAGAGAGAGAGAGAGAGAGAGAGAGAGAGAGAGAGAGAGAGAGAGAGAGAGAGAGAGAGAGAGAGAGAGAGAGAGAGAGAGAGAGAGAGAGAGAGAATTTCCCAGCGCTGCTAATCAAACTGTAGGCGTTGTTTCAGCCAACATTCTCGAATTTTGTGTGTGAAGTCATCAAAAGTAAATCTAATTGTGTGACGAACATGTTGACATGTACAACATTATTATGGTTTCTTCGAGTGAACCCGCGCGCGCCCTGTAAATGGCGCGCGAGGGTTTAACTCGAAGAAACCATAATAATGTATTACACCAACATGCACTCAACGCGCACCTCAGTTTGAAAAAAACGAACACGACAAAACAACAACATAGGGATTTGATTTTTGAAGCGTATAACGCGCTCGGAATTTGTCAGTATTGCATACAGACGAGCAAAAGAAATGCGACATTTTCGGAATCATCACACTAAAATGTTTCCGATGATTCTAAAAATGTCGCATTTTCTTTTGTTCGTCACTATATGTTGTTTGTTGATACACACGAACACGGGAACGTTTTGCTATTTGCACTTACTATCAGCAGACACATCGCTAAAAAATGTTCCATAATCAAGCCTTTCTTGCAGCAAGACACACATAATTAGATTGACACCAACCCAAGCTGTCGCATCTGAGTCATTAAAAGACATACATCCACATAAACCCCTGCATTCGTGTTGTTCGTGTGAGTCTGTGGCTATTGTCAATAGAAAGGTTTGCTGACGGACCGTTGACGGTTGTGTGTGTGTGTGTGTGTGTGTGTGTGTGTGTGTGTGTGTGTGTGTGTGTGTGTGTGTGTGGTGTGTGTGTGTGTGTGTGTGTGTGTGTGTGTGTGTGTGTGTGTGTGTGTGTGTGTGTGTGTGTGTGTGTGTGTGTGTGTTATTTGGGTGTGTTTTTGTTTGGTGTAGTTGTTTCACCTTATCACCAGAATGATCTCTTAACCCCTTCAATGCCAACGGATGTACACATTTAGTTTCTGAAATCTGTGTTCAAAGCCACGACGGCCCAAAGAACGTGGATACAAATTGGTTTCAGCAAGAGGCATGGATCCTCATGAGCCCCCGCAGTCGCGGGGGCTCATGAGGATCTATGCCTCTTGCATGTGGATCACGTACACATCTTCTCGGCAGTAAAGGGGTTAAACAGTTTTCACGAGACCCTTCTATCAGCAAGATATACATAGAGCAGCACGAACCTGTACAGTAACATGTGCCCTTGTAATCCTGTCTCTTGCTCAAGGATCTCGAACAAATGTCCCCTGAACATAAAGAGGGACCGAGATGCAGAAGACCCCGTCTTGAGCGACCGGTCTTTTGAAAGGTCACCTGTCATTAAAGACCATCATTTAGGTGGATACAGTTGACAGGTGACACTATGTGCCCTTCAAAACTTCCCATCGTCATTGAAGACCACCATGGTCCTTGAATAAAAGGTTGTTGTTCGGGGAAAGTTTTACAATAGTAACGTGTCAGCAGAAAAAAATCTCTTACATGGCGCTCATCAAACACTTCTTTTCCGTTACAGATATAGATTCACAGGATGTACACCTGCAGTCAGACCCACTCATGTGAATCTGTGCGTCTTGTTGCACCGAGATCGGCTCCAAATGTCCCTCGTTGATACTTTGGGTTAGGGGTAAGATTTTTGACATCCTGTGATGTCACACAATGACGTGACAGAAGATAAGAGTGCAAAGTCATCGTCACCGTCAGCTCCAACACAGCGAACAACGCCCAGATGCAAGAGGCACAGATCCGCATGAGCCTCCGCATATGCGGGGGCTCATGAGGATCTATGCCTTGCTGGCCTCATTTATGTCCGAGTCCCTCAAAATCCACTGGGGAAATTCGGTAGTGACTATGCAAATAGATTCAGACCCAGATACGTACATTTTCAAGCCGCCAGCAGACAATGGGTTACATTAACAATGTTGATCTTGTACCCACGTATGAGCTGTGCTCCAAATGTCGAATCAATAATTAGCAAATATACGTAACCCTTTTGCTGCCAGTGGAGACAGAGCGTGTTTCTGAAATATTTGTTAACTTTAACCTCAAACAGCCCCGCTGTGCAGAGAACTAGAATTCCAAAGTTGTGTCAGCAAGAGGTATAGATCCTCATGAGCTCCCTGCACTTGCCGTGAAGGGCCGGAGAGGAGGCATATGAGGATCTGTGTTTCTTACAGCTGGATTGTGTGGTTGAAGGGGTTAACACGACATAAAGCATGGGTGTGAGTTTCAACAAAACATCCAAAGATCAATGATAATGTCTGGAATCTGGGTTCGCGAGTTGCGCTATTACGAATAAATGTCGAGACTCCCTCTCTAGCGTGTATGTTCGCAACAAGAAACATACGAGTCTGAAATTATTAACCCCTTAACTACCGGGAAAGGTTGAAGGATATCCACCTGCAAGAGACATAAATCCTCATGAGCCCCCGCAGTCGCGGGGGCTCATGAGGATTTAAGTCTCTTGTTAGTCATGTGTTCGTTGTTCCTATTATTTTTGGGTACCGTTACATTCGCGCGAATGTCGCTCACTGTGGAATGATTTCAGACGCGCATTTTGCGTCCGATGGCATTTCAGGGGTTAATGTGCAATGTTTTATTCATGTTCCTACAATCTTGTACCAAAGACCACATTTTTCTCCCTAGATATCTTACTGCGGAGGATTGCATCAAGTGACGTGTTCGGTTCAAAATATAGGTAAAATCGAAGCAGTGCATCTGTGTTGTCCATCATGAGTTGTAAACATGATTATTGTTCTTCTACAGCAAGAACACGCATTTCAACTACAACGTCAACACTACCAACAACCATGCCTTGAATACCAAAATCGTCATCACCACCAGCAGTAACAACAACAACAACAAGAGCAACTCTACTACCACCACCAGCACCACCACCACCATCATCAACAACAACAAAACCAACCACAGTGAGAACGGCAACATTAACAAAAACAAAAATACAACCCTTCATATTTCCCAGACCTCACCTCCCTACATCACCCCACCCCCCCATCCTCCTTTTCCAACCTCCTCCCCTCCCCCCACCCCACCTCCATCTCCCACCGAAAGGAAACTTCAAGTTGATTGCATTTCATGATTTGCCATGGCTTTTCTGGCTTCTGGGTTGGCACGGTTGCATGCAGGCGCCAGTAAAGATTATGGCATTGGAATATATTCGGTTGACCGATGAAACAAAAATTGAACGAGTTCCAGCTGCAAAAGACATAGATCCTCATGAGCCCCCGCGACCGTGGAGCCTCATGAGGATCTATGTCTCTTGCTGATACCACTGTGTACCAATGTTCCTTGGAAGTCTGGAGTTCTTTCACTTTGACTTAACTCATTCTACCCCAACACCGAATCCCCAAATTTTGCCGTTGTTGTCAGAAGACTGCATTGCAGTGCAGGACACAGATCGACTTTGATAGTTGAAGAGTGAGGCCAGAATAGCTTGGCGCCCACAGGCTATTCTGGCATCACCCTTCAACTATCATGGTCGATCCTTATTTTGTTGTGGTATGTCTGGGGTAGAATGAGTTAACAATGTTTTCAAAAACTAAATCTGCGTCCTCTGGCAACAGAGGAAGTAACAGTCGCGGGCTAAATCTCCAGTGATCTGATCTGGAATCATATAAGCAATACAGATGCAAATGACAGTAACGCATAAGAATCTCCACCTCCTGCTGCGTTCATTTTCACCTATGCTTTTCCCTGGGTCCATGGACCCAGGGAAAACATAGGTTAAAATCAACGCAGCAGGAGGCATAGATTCTCATATGACCCTGCAGTTTTCTTAGGCTCATGAGCATGTATGTCTTTATTTTTTTAATTTTTGTTGTTGTTGCGAAAATGACACTGATTTATTTTGTCGCTAGAATTGTCAAGAGTCTCTCTGATGTTACATGTATTCAACCCGCATTATACAGGCCTACTACTCAAAATAAGTTAAGGGCCACTTGAGGGTGGGGGGAGGGGTGGGGAGGGGGAGGGAGGAGAGAGGAGGGAGGAGGGAGGAGGAGTGTGGGAGTAGGGGGTGTAGCCCATGATTTATTTGAAATGAAGTTTAAAGGAAGGATCCCAAATTATGACATTTCTGACACAGCTGAAATGTCCTAGCCCTCCAGGTTTTTTTTGTTGTTGAAAAAGATACCCTTAACTTATTTGAAGTAGTACATGTAATTTGAATGTCTTCAGGACATGGAGGAAATACACAATAATTATGACGTGAATGAACTTAGTCATAAGAATCAAACTCAAAGTCTATTGTGAACAGAACAAAATTGCTGGATAGGTCTCCACGCGCATCGTGTTCGTCCTGTTTGGGTGAACATAGGAAAAAATACAAAATAATTTGCAAAAGCTGATGAGCATCCATGTTCCTTGCAAGTGCAAGTCTGTAACTGGTTTGTGTGCGAATTCAAATAAATCTGCTTTTGTGAACACCGGACTTTGACGTGTCTGCGTGGAACAAGTCAGGAACTTTGTGATTGGATTTTTTTTAGCGACTTTGACGCCGGGGTTCGTGTGGCAGCGAGAAACACAAAACAAGATGCCAAGCGCGCAACAAAGTGCTCGGGCCGCCGTGCGCGGACCACCCAAGGTCGATATCGGCCCGAGCACCTTTTGCTCACCGGCCTCTCCCCGTCTCCCTCCTGTCCCCCGAGCCGAGCGTCTTAAAGCTTTAGTCGATAAGTTTTGTGCTGATTGGATTTGGTTTCATGCAAATTCTGCCCTAACAGTCTATCCACAGCAAAAGGAAACCTAACCGAGTTAGGTCCCCTGACAGTTGTCCAGAAGAATTGTTGCTGTCAGGAAGACCTAATTCGTATAGGTTTTGGTGTCTTGTTGTCAAACCCGAACACGCTCAGAAATTGCATTCTGAACAAGTGCAAATATTCTTTGCATTTTATCATTATATAAAGTCTGAGTTCTGCTTGCTTCGGAAAATCAAATAGACAAGTGCGGTCCCCTGTCAAAAACTGAATTGCCAGGCACACTTATACAGTGAACGCTAAACATCGGCAAGAGACATAGAGCTTCATAAGCCCTTACCTCTAGAGGTTGCAAAATCGTATGCTGATCCCAGGCATACATCCCTGGATATCCAACAGGGTGTGTGTAATTGTGTGTTTGTGTATGTGTGTGTGTGTGTGTGTGTGTGTGTGTGTGTGTGTGTGTGCGCGCGTGCGTGTGTGTGTGTGTGTGTGTGTGTGCGCGCGCGCGTGTGTGTGTGTGTGTGTGTGTGTGAGTGTGTGTGTGTGTGTGTGTGTGTGTGTGTGTGTGTGTGTGTGTGTGTGTGTTTGTGTGTGTGTGTGTGTGTGAGTCCTGCGGCTAAACCAAAAATATCTACAGCAAGAAGTCCTGAAAGCGGGCTGCTCTAATGCGGGCTTTGATTGCTAACCTTGATTCGCCCATGTAACGGGTTATCAATGTTGTTTTGCATTAAATAAGACATTTCTACTCTTCCTTGTACAATCCATGTGATTAGCAATCCCATTTAACAGAGGTTTTCTGCTGCCCCTTGTGTGCATCGGTGGAACTAGTTCTACGTACTTAGGAGTAGACCAGGAGACGAGTTTTCATTGTACAATTTTAAAACTTCATTATAAGTTCACCATTTTAAACCTTTCTTGTTTAACCCTTTGATCCAAGTGTAAAGTTGCCTGACCTCTATCCAGAAAATTTCAGGACATGGCTGCGGACTACTCATTGCTCCATTTGCACACATTGAGGTCATCCTCTCTTCGTCTTTTTCTTCTGTGTTCACGTAATCTAACCCTTTCATATATACAAGAGACATAGATTCTCATGAGCTTCTGTGGCCGCAGGAGCTCATGAGAATTTATGCCTCTTGCCTACGTTGCTCGGCTCAAGCTGTTCCACGAATTTAACCCATGGGAACGACTGGAGTGCAGTCATATTTTTAGCCAAACGGATACGTCTGGTCTGAATTCTTCAAAGTCAGTATTTGATACCACCTCTGGGGCACACAAGAGTGTTACGTCTATTCCCTCGACGTCCAAATTTCCTGGACTCAAAAGCAGTACAAGATCTAGCGAGGATGGTTCATCTGCAAGATGCATAGATCCTCATATGCCCCCGCAGGCCGCATGCCTGCGGTGGCACATGATGATCTATGCATTTTGCTGGCCTCATTGATGTCAATGTTACTCCTCAGGGTGTAGAAGCCACTTCTGGGTGGAATGTAAAACAGAAAAGAGACATGATGATCTATGCATTTTGCTGGCCTCATTGATGTCAATGTTACTCCTCAGGGTGTAGAAGCCACTTCTGGGTGGAATCTAAAACAGAAAAGAGAAATTTGCAATTGCTGCTTAACTCCTCTGCTGACAGCACACAGATGCGAATTGCTTCAGGAATAGTTGCTTATGAGAATCCATGCCTCGTAAGAGTCAATGTTGCTCGTCCGAGTGAAGTGGAAACCATTTGGGGCTGAATCTGTAACAGAAAAGAAAAATTACAATCATTGCTGATGAACTCCTGCGCTGACAGAACGCAGATATAAATAGCTTCAGCAAAAGTGTAGATCCTCGCTGCTTGAAGGGGGTTTGTTTGTTTGTTTGTTTGTCTGCTTGCTGGTTGCTTGGTTGGTTGTTTGCTGTTTGTTTATTTGCTTGTTTTGTGTATTTTTTGTTCGTTTTTCTGTTTGCTTGTGTTTTTTTGTGTGTTTTTTTTAATTTTTTTTTTAGTTTGTTCGTTTGTTTTTAGAAAAGGGGGGAGGGGGGGGGGAGAAACTAAATCTCACTGGACTTGTTATTGTGTGTCGCTCTGGCAGATTATGGATATCCTATGGATTTTCTTATTTTGCAAAGATTGGTCTGAAAGTCCTTCAGGCCGGTTGGTTGGTTAGTTCGGGTTTAACGTCCACAGCACCGAGGTGATCATGGACGGCTCTGACGGGCGGGTTATGGGAGACAGGGAAATCTATTGCCTATTGAGTACGACCTGAACACTGATCAACTCAGGCGCACTCCAACTGTGCCACTTTGATTTACCAGGACCTTTCAACGGACATGCTATTGAACAAATCATCCGTTTTTTGTCTGGATTGTGAGTCTAGCTACCGGGGCCGAGACGGGATTCGAACCCACGACCCGGCGATTCCCTTCGCTTTCCTGCTCCGACGTTTAACCGCCTGAGCTAAGTCGGACTCTCAGTCCTTCAGGCGGCAAATACCAGAAACCCCTTACACTCATAGGACCATCGCCAAGGGGAGGGGGAGGGATGTGGTAAGTCAGGTGGGTGAGGGTCACGCTATCTGTCATCAGCGCTGCCTGGTGTTTGTTTTGTTAAGCCGTTACCGGCGCTCCTCTCTTCATTTTAGCTGGTAACAGTGTCTAATAGCTAAGTCAGACCAGTACAACTGCAGTTGACATAGATCACTTTGAACCCCCAGACATTGAATCGGCTCATGGGAATCTGTGCATTTTGCAGACTCACTTTACATCCTTATTAGATCCCTCGGATGAGTAAGCCACTGAGGACTTATTTGCGTATCCAGGGCTTTCCATCCACAAGAAATCCAGACCACAAAAGTGACTCCAAGCGTGTAAAATGCAAAGAAGTACCCAACGGAGAAAGAAAAACGCTTAGAAAAGACGGTTACAACACAATTTATTAATATTTCGGGTAAATACCCTTTGTCAAAATAGACAAACAAACAGAGAGATCGGTCGCTACTTATCTTCATGCACAGAAGGAATGTGGCAACTCTGCCACATTCCTTCTGCGAATTAAGATAAGTAGCGACTGATAAGCGTGTTTCTTTCTCCGTTGGGTACTTCTTTGCATCCACAAGAAGCATAGATCTTCATGAGCCCATACATGTTGTAAAGGCTGCTGCCGAATCAAAGTGCTCTTTTTGAGTTTTTACATAGATTGGCCTCGTTTGCATCCTAAAGTTGAGGGTGTTATTATTGATTTAGTAAAGCGATTGGATTCAGTAATTTCAAGCGGCTCAGCCATACAATATAATTACGATATCGATCACAATTAAAAAGGATAAAATAGCCAACGAAGTTCAAAATCAAGTAAAAAAAAACTTAATTTATCCCAGGAAGGGGTAATTTCAGTCTGGACGGGAGCATATATATATATATATATATATATATATATATATATATATATATATATATATATATATATATATATATATATATATATATATATATATATATATATATATATATATATATATATATATATATATATATATATCAAGTAAAGTGAAAAAAATGGACAAGACGGACATACACACACATACACACAGGCACCCATGCACGCCAAATTTAGAAACTATACTAATACTGACATCTATACTAATACTGACAACTATACTAATACTGACAACTATCACATAAACCTTACAAGAACAAACTGGCACCTTCCATCCCCCTCATGATCGATTACAGATCTCACAGCTGAATATAATTAATATTGTAATTTATTAAAGTTGCACACACACGTAAATAATGAGGAGGAAAACAGTTATTGTACTCTGGCCATTTAACAACTTCAGATGTTGCATGTTATTGCCAAAGTAGTGACTCGGTCGTGACGTTTGATCGAATCACCATATCAATCATCTCATGTTTTAATATCCAAATTGAAGAGAACAAACGGCTGTTCTGGCATGAAATGTACAGAACATGACATGAAAATACGCTGTTGTGAACGGAAAAAAATTAGTAAAAACAAACAAAAAACAGAAACATGAAATACGCTAGAAAATATAACTATATAACTGAACGGCCTCCCCGTTAAAACGCCACCCCACCTCTCCACCCCTCCTCCTTCCCGGCCCGCGCCTAAACTTCTCCTCGCCACTCTCAAGGAATATGGGCCACTGGATAGTTGAACACCACATAGTCACTCAGTCAGTGTAACTTTATGAAAACAATGTTTGTGTCAATGGATAGAAAAGGCAGAATGAATGTTTTTAGCAGGAAGAAAAACAAAATATAAACAGTTACTTAGCAAAACGAGTTACTAGAAGTAGAACACAACTATAACAGACTGAACAATTCGTTGATCAACTATCCACCTAACTAAATATCTAGCAGATGTCAATGATCCATTGCTAAGACGCACAGGAATACCACCGCGAACATGTTCGTCTTCGCATTACAGCACAGAAATAGTACATTTATAATTTGGTTTCATGTATGTAGTAGAGGCAATGTCTTGGGCAATTCAGTGTGTGAACTGCTAAATGAATAAGATACTAATGTGTAATCTGAATTTGAAAACAATGCATTAGAATCAATGTCAGTTGTGTAAACTGACACAGTTCTAACATGGGTCATATTTACTTCAGTCTCTGACTCAAGCTGCGACAGTCGGCACGATTGAACGGATTGTCTATAACCGCTGTCCATGTTCCAGTGCAGAAAGGGCGCAGACTGACATTTTTGCCACACGTTCGGGGGTCACAGCCGGCATCACTCATATCAATATACGCATTTTCAAAGTAAAACCAAACACACACTGAACAGGAAACAACGGAATTAAACAAACAAAATAAAATATGGAAATGTTTAACGCTAATAGTTAATGTACATGGCGAATACACACACTTACACTAGTTCACACATATTGAGTTGTGTTCGGCAGTGTTTGTCTACAGCGGACTTCACTTTGTTGTTCTTAAGCCCGCCATTAGGCTTAGCACACGTCTCACTGCACTGTCATTTAAGTGTGTATATTTCAGATCGTAATATTACAGTTAATGTGTGCTACATCCAATCACTCCATCCAGCAATATCCTGCTAGACTGAATTGTGAGTTCCCACGCCGAACCGGCGAATTCTAATTCCACTGAAATGCGCTCGTGTTACGTAGATACAATGTTGCTGTTGTTTTTTTCTTTCACGTGAACATGCGCCTGTACACTATGAGTAATAATATTTTAAAACAAACAAAAAACAAAACACAAAAAAACACGTATCATTCCATTAGTAGGACCCAAACGCCCATGTGTGAACCATTCTCTCTGGAATGAGGGTTAGAGGATGAACTCTGCACTGGTTTGGTCAACTTGGCAAGGGTCTGGAAGGCTTGTTGTCACGAGCATGACTTATTGAAATTACTGTGCCTTTTTGTGGAAATCCTGCCTCGGCGGTCGTAACTGGCGTCCCTGAAAAAAAGGTACAAATAATAATTACATTCAGTGAAAGTCGAATGGAAGAAAATGTCAATGGGCCTACATTCTGTTGCTATCTTGAGGCATGTGTTTGTGTGATTGGGCAGAAATAATACAGCCGACATACTTTACAGACAAACAGGCAAACAGAAAGCTGTGTACTAACAGTAACTGGTTTCATTCAATTAATTTATTGGTTCTGTAAGTGAAGGAGAACTAAGTTTTTAATGTATTTAGTACCTTGACTGGCAAGGCTGGAGAGGGTCATACCGGCGATACCGGCGGCTGCATGTCTTCGTCACTACTGTGTGCCAGAGGTCTTTGTTTTCTGAAAAAAATTGAAAAGAAATCATTTTTGTACTATTTATATTTTGAAATGTGAACGAAAAAAAATGAAAATAATTTTTATCTAAATACCCAAAATCTGTCGTTATGAACACATCTCAAAACGGATAAATGTAAAAGATAACGATAAACTGTATACAAAAGATACTACACGCACGCACGCAAGAATGATTACCTAGGTGTGGATGTTAGTCGTGGCCCTTTTTTTCGTCTGGCAGGAGTGTTCGTGTGTGTCCTCTGCCTTTTTCGTGACTGCGCAATCCTAGCTGCCAGCTCTTCTGTTGGAATGTTTAGCAATGTGTCCAGGTCGCTGGCATGACTTTCAGGGCCGAAGTTGTACTTGACATTGCCTTTACCGTCTCAGTTCACGAAACACTGATATTTCATGAAATCAGGCAGCTTTGCAGCATGATCGCCTGCTGTAAACAGATATTCTATCTGTAGATTTACAAGCTGTCCAAGGTGCCGCAAAGCTGACTCCGGCGGCATCCAGAGTTGTGGGTTTCGTACAGTAGCCTCCCCAGGTGGCTTGATGGATAGCTGTCGCACTTCTTCCAAAGTCAGTTTGTCGGGATCGTTGTTCTTGGGGCAGTACAAATATTTTATTAGTCGTAGGTATGCTTCCAGGTCCAACTGACCGGACGTGACTAGTTCACGTTCCTTCTCAAAACAAACCAAGCTGTTGAACAGATTCCTCTTGACGATTGTGTCGAGCATTGTCTGATGGGTAATGCCTGAGAATTTCGGCAAGAAGTCGTTGCCCCCCTCACAGTATTTCACAAAAGCACCCCTTTTAAAAAAGCTTATTTCTCTGCAAATTTCACAATGATGCTGTGAAACCTCAATTTCTATAGCCTTGGCTAAAAAGTCTAGAGTTTCTTGCTTTCCGAATTTTCCTTCAATGAATATATGCACACCTTTTTCGTGTCGGCACAAACTCACGTGACAAGGGGCACATACAATGTTAAAGTCTTCCTTCCCTTCGCCAATCGCCTCCACAATGCTCTCGTTGATGACTTTTGGTAGATGTTGGCACCGACCGACGAGAAGGACGCCGTCTAAGTAAGCAGCTGCTGCCTGTCGGCGTGTGTCACGTCGGACAACTTCTTGAAGAGATTTCTGCAGCGCAGGCTGCGATTTATTAATTGATACGCAGTTTTCAAAAAAAAAACCATTTTCTGTTACACAGTTCTTCGTAACTAAGCTGGGTGTGATCTTCAAAATTATGATGAAAATGTAGTTCAAAATCCTTTATTCTTTCCCACTCAAAACGAGAAAAATGCTCTTTGTATTCTGTATGCAGATTGTGAAGTTCCGAATTATCAATGTCTCGAGTTAAGAGAAGGCTTTCAACTTCATCATGGTGGAGTGGTTGTTTGGATATTTCTTGATAGAGTTTCAAAACAGATTTGTCAACAGATGCACCACCGTCACACAACTCTCCCTTTTCTTATGACCAGTTTCAACACAGTTTTGTGAAACTTCAGCAGCCACTTGTTTGCAGAAAGTAGACTTTTGGGAATTTTCAAAACAAAATTTGATGACTGACCACAAGTTCACAAGTAGCTTTCCTCGTTCGCACGAACGACTGGCTCCTGTCAGTTTCTTGAAATAAATAACCACATTGTCCTTTCTCGGCACATCAGGGTCAGAGGGTAGTTTCCTTTGTTTCAGAGTTTCATAAATATGATCAAGCTGTATCCAGAAATGTTCGTCTTCTGCTAAGACACCGAGATGTTTCAGTGATGGAATTAGATTCGCAGGCAGCATCTACAAAGAAAACATCAGTCCTGCATAAGTAAGCGCCGGCATTGTTTAATCATCGTCATTGCTTGGAATATTGTGTTTTATGTGCTTTCTTATAATTTTCAGGTTGATATAAGTTGCGGAAAGGACGGTATATGCAGGTCAGATCGATCAGGCGTTTCAATCGAGGCATATAACATGGACACACTTGAATCATTCCATTGAAATGTAAGCGTAGTTGTGTGTGCTGAGTGCTGTTAAATTTTGGGGTTAACGAGGAGCGGTCCACTAAAGCCATATCCCGATGGGTGGACTGTCTGTCTTCATATCCCGATGGGTGGACTGTCTTCTTGAACTAACTGATATCATGATTTTTCAGGATATTAATGCACAAGTGCATGTTTTCAACCATGTTTTTGTTATATTTGTAACAACAGTTACACAGTGAAAAATATCACGGCAGCCTGCCGCCGCGGCTGAAGTGAACAAAATGTGGAAGAAAAATAGTAATAAAAATGTCTCTTACCTTTGGTCGGATAATGCCGACATCTTCGCTGAGTTCAAGTTGACAACGGCCGCAAATTTGGAGACCATCTAAGACTTGTTAAGCGATATATCCGAATACGACACACAATATCACCCCAAAAAAAACACAAAGAAAATTCGCAGCTGATTTTTTAAAATCTATATCTCCAGCAACTGCAGAAATGAAACGTGCACCGCATACACATCAGAATTATATACTGACGTCCACACATCTTAACCGTAGGATGAACACAGGGTCGATCTCTGCTAGAAGCTGTATGATCATCAACAACCTTTTGCATATGAAAATCTATGCCTCTTGTAGATGGAGGGCCCTTGATATGTGAATACGACCGCAAGATTTCACTCATTTAGGGGAGCTAATGTAAATGTAAATAGGGCCGCAAAACGCACAGATTCTCGTGAGATGACAGCCTGTGAATGTTCATGGGGATCTATGTCAAGTGTAGTTGAAATAATCTGACAGGGGAACATTTTCGCGAGTGACATGAACATAAACACGAGCGCTCACATCGGCTTGATGAGGTTTCCGACCTCACCCCGGGATCAGGGGGTATCGGATTTCACTGAAATTTCAGGGACTCCGGTGGCGTTCGTCTTACGACTGCTTACACACGCAACGTCTTCAATAATGTTATTCTCCATTTCCTTGGAAACTCGTGGAAACCTACCCCCATCCACATCAACAAGAAAATAAAAAACGACAATAGAAAATATTTTTAAAAAACCTGCAACTGAAAAATAACAATCTTGGTCAGTGCTAATTTCCGAATCATTTCTGCCCTGTCAAGGGAGAAAACAATACAATGAAAATCTCGCTTTTCACAAAAAAATGGACTTGCTTTTGTTTGTCTTCCTAGGGCGGATTTGTTTGCTCATTTATCTGGAAGCCTTAACTTGGCGCCAAGCATCTAGCTTAACTACTAGCCATCATGTTATGGTTGACACTACCGAGGCGTCCTTCTGCGTTACTGACACAGTCTGAACACTTGTGGCTCTGTTCCTCGTGAGGGAGACATGTTCAGTAACGTTGGCAAGAGGCATAGATCTTCATGAGCCCCCGCATTCTGCGGGGGCTCATGAAGATCTATGCCTCATGCAGACGGGTGCGTGTTCAGAACTTCCAACTGAAGTTTCCGACTTTTGATTACAAGGTCTTAGGAATGGCTTCTTGGACGCGGCCTGAGCAGATTGTGTATACATATAGCATTAGAACCGATGTACTTTTATGTTGATGTATCTGAGTAACGCAGATGTAAATTGAGCGAGATAAGACTTACATGGCTTCAGCTTTAAAATCCATTAGCCTTTATCATTCGCAATAGGCCCCAGTGTGTGAAATAAATGTGACTAAAATAGTTCAAGGGTAGTGCCAAAACAGCTTGGCGCCTCTAGGCGCCAAGCTATTCTGGCACCACCCTTGAACTAAAGCCATTGGTCTATCTATATCCTTATCTGTAAGTACCATAATGTAGCTTGCACTATGATATGGCAGTGTACAAATTTGAAGCTTTTAGCCTCAGCCACCGTATGATATGGGTTAGGGTGGTAAGTCGTAGATGATCTCAGCCGGTGGCTTCGTCATTTCCTGTTTTCATAAATGGCTACCTTTACTGACACATGCGATACTGGTTCGCATATGCAGGGACGGCTTCCACGACAGGTCAATCAGCCCCAGTTTATATAGTGAAACAAATCCAACTGGTGTAGTGAACGGCACCGGGCACAGGGAAGACTTTGGTTGTGTGACATTGCTTAACGTCCCGACAACAAGAATTCCACATGACGTGCTTGCGTTGCTTGTGAAAACAAAAACTAAACAGAATATTACATGTATGTCGCCAGCCGGCCCAATATGCTAAATAAACCTCAGACATTCAGACATGCTAAGATGTCTGCACCTTTATGCTAATTTATCGTACCCTAGTTTACAACAACAACAAAAGAAAAAAAAAAGAAAGAAAGAAAATCATTACAGTTACACAATTATGTACAGAGAAATATTATATATATATATATATATAGGGACTGGAATTCCAGGCTGGTAAGCTTGCATTGTGTCATCAGGACATCAGCTGTCCTTTTTGTGACTGCATCGCTCACTAGTTCTAGAAAGGAGAGGGTAGAAAGGAAACCGGTCGTAGGCGGCTAAAACTTAAATCTACTCAGCAGGTCCAATATCTGTTTGGGAATATTTTCTAGCATCCCCCCTTCGGGGGACGTCTGGATATTCCCTCTCTAAACGGCTTTAAACGCAAAAAAACATAACTTATCATCTCATAGGTGCAGAAGACCATTTAGCAACACGCATCAAATATCAAGAACTACAGGCAGCGCAGACAGTAGGGAGAGTTTGATACAGGAATATACAGGAATGACCAATAGTAGACGAAACACTGGCCGCAGAAGAAAAAGAAGAGAAAAACCCACTCCTTACGGCTGGCCAAGGTGACACTGGGAACTAAAAAGTAGTTAACCACGCTCAAGATTCCCGGGGCAGCCCCGGATAGGGGCGACTTCAAAGGCCGTGAGAGATCCACAATGTAGTAGACCAATATTGGCACGATTTCCAAGTCTGACAGGACATTCGGTGGGTGGGGTGATATGACGCATAAGCCTTTCCCAGCGCGGAGATCCTTTCTTGAACTGAACTAAACAAATTCCCCAAAAGAAAGAAACACGTATAGAAAGGAGAACTACGTGACCTTTCTAAGCGTGTTTCTTCTGTGTAGGGAATTTTGCTGCATTTAACCCTTTTCCTGCTACTGCGCGTACATTTTTTGTTCCTGAAATCTTGGTTCATTCAACGACCAAAAGCCAACACCGTCCAAGGAACGTGCACACAGACTAGTCTCAGCAAGAGGCATAGATCCTCATGAGCCCCCGCAGTCGCGGGGGCTCATGAGGATCTATGCTTCTTGCAGTTCGATTATGTTCACTTTTTCTCGGCAGTGAAGTGTTTTTGCAGCCACCGATTTTCGTATAGGCTGATGCATTGTAAAGCGCCTAGAGGTCTGTCAGGAGGTAGGCGCTATATAAATACCCATTATTATTATTATTATAGATGGCTTTGGGTCGAGTCTGCGTTAGCGTGGTGCTGAATTTAACATACAAGGCTTGTGAAGAAAAGAAAAATACACAGAGTGCAGAAAAGTCCACGGGTCCGTTCACTATGATCAGCTTCATGAGCCCGCCCATGGCTGCAGTAGGGGGTGTGGGGGGTGGGTAGGGGGAAGGGGAGGATAGCCTCCCATTCCAGCCTCGATCCTGTTTCAGGCACGGCTGACCTTGACTACGCTTCATTTTCTTGACCGATTAGCTTTGTAGGTCTCTCTAGATCTAGTCTAGCTGTGTACCACACTGGTTGTCTCCATCGATTCCATGCAGAGAGTCGCGGGAGACAACCAGTGTGACTGTGTGATGTGATTTTGGACCCTAACAGCGTCGCGCCGCAAGGTCTACAATCACACGCTGCTGAAGTTTCTTTAACTCGTTCAGCCCGACGCACGTATTTCCCAAATTTTGGAGGCGTCATCTAACGACTATGCACCTGTTGCGGCGCCAAGCTAATCTTACATAACCCGTGAATTATCATGGTCGACACATCTCCTGCTGTAGTGCGTCAGGGCTGAAAGGCTTAAAAGAAACAAAAGGCGGACATGCTATTGTGGGCTCGACAACCCAATTTGATTTTGCATCCGATTTGCCATGAAGCACACCGAGGAAATCCTTTTTGATTTTGTTTTGTTTCGAAAATAATTTATTTTCTTGGTAACCGCTTCACTGCGGGAGACCATCACACTATTATGTTGTTGCAATTTAAACCGGTCATCGCAGATTCAGTGATCGATAGAAGGAACACGAATTCGAAAACACAAACAGAACGCCTTACAGGAAAGTCAGGATCGTTTAGATAAACACGGCTATAGATAAACACCGCAAGAGGTATAGAATCTCATGAGCCCCCGCGAATGCGGGGGTTCATGAGGTTCTATGCCTCTTGTAGATGGATAGTGTCTGTCGAGACACGGCAGTGACACGGTTAACTAGCTGCCAAGGACTTCCGAAACCCGCCTGAAGGAATGCTGGAATTAGACATGGCAGTAAATATCTTTTTGGAAGTAGATTTCTTTTTTCTGTCCCTTGATATACGCATGCATCTCCCACGCAGACCTTAATTCCTAGCTCAGTGCAAGAGACATAGATTTACATGAGTCCCTTGGGCACCTAAGAATGTGTGCTTTTTGTTGACCAAGAGCGCCTTCACTTTTTCCTCAAATATTATAGGCTGGTTTTCGGTTGTTCTATATGTACGACTGTACATATGATGATGTTCGCATTCAGTCTTGTAATTTAAAATGTGCTTTCGAAAGAAAACAAGATCGGACAAACCATAACCCACAAAATCCCTTCTATATGAGAGCTGTCCTCGCTGTCAATGGTCCCTACCTTTTGTCTTTGACCTTATTCTGATGTTGAATTATCTCCTATTGAAAAAGTCTCGTAGATCTGCCAATGCGTCAGTGAGTTCTATAAGGGGCGCAGGACACGTTATTGATTTGTCAAACGTCATTTGTCATGACGTAAGTTTTAATTTTTACGTAATTTTATATTTTACGTGATATGAGTTTCACTTTCGTTTCATAGGCTTGAGAAAATGGTGACAAAACTAGAACTTCACGGTACAATTTCAGTCTTGCTATAATTTGTGTGAACGCAGGTTGACTTTACCTAGCTACATGATATACTAAGTACACGGGTCACCTGCATGCTCTTCTTAAAGCGCGTCGATGTGTGTGTGCGTGTTATGCACGCGCTCCAAACATCTCCAAAATAAGGAGGGCGCATGAGGATCTATTCCTCCTGGAGATGGAGATGAACGCATGTTTGTGTCTGTGTGAGAGAGAGAGAGAGAGAGAGAGAGAGAGAGAGAGAGAGAGAGAGAGAGAGAGAGAGAGAGAGAGAGAGAGAGAGAGAGAGACAGACAGACAGACAGACAGACAGACAGACAGACAGACAGACAGGATGACGTCATATTTCAGTGTCTGCGTGGTGACGGAGTTGCCTCTTTTACGTCACCGCCACTGTCTGACTTTCTCTAGAAGTAGAGGTGTTTTTAGTGTTTTAATTCTTTTCTGAAAATATTTCTTTTTAAGAAGTTGAAAGGATACAAAGCTGGCTAACAAAGGCTTGTCGAATGTTTTTATCCAAACTAGCTATATGCAAAAAACGTTCAAGTAACATATGACAGAAATTACGGACTTTAATCTGGGTCAACCGACTTCCTATAAACGGTTGTTTATGTCTTCAATGAGACATTCAATTACAATATGCTGGGAGGCTGTCTTAGCCACCCAAATAGGAAAGTTTTGCCAAGTTTCAAGCTTGTATGTACAGAAATATAGGAGATTATCTTGTTTGCATACATACGCACACACATACATACGCACATACATACATACATACCGGCACAAACGGCGCTTCGCGCCAAATGTACATTCAGCAGCGAGATTAGCATAACTAAACATGACGTAATTTTTATCTTGTTAGTTCAATTGTTAGAGGATTAGCCTGCCCGCCTTTGACATCATGGACATGCTATAGAAGGGACTTAAAAAAAAACAACAAAAAAACAAACAAAAAACAAACAAACAAACAACCACAACCACAAAACAAATCAAAACAACAACAGCGACAACTACAAACAGCAAAAGGTCCTGTTAATACACCTCTCCAAAAGTGTTGTTATAACCGACTTTTTAAATATCCAACCTTTATATGAGCGGAATAGACTGCATTTTGGTCAGAATCACATGCGGGGGATGGTCGCTGCGTCATTGCTGCTAACACGGGCAGTGGTAACGGTATAGTCCCTTTGAGCAAAGCTTACCTCCTGTTTCAATTAACTTTTGAACAAGACATATTTCAGGACAACGCTAAGAAAAAAATGTGATCACAAAACAGGGTCCTGATTTATTATTTTAAAAAAGTTGACTTTAAACCCAACGGTTTAGCTACTACCCTCGGGAGATTATGGCGATGACCTACATACAAGTGAAATACACTGATACCCTGTTCAGGCCTCCGTGACCACTGACCTGCGTCACTGACTCAGAAACTGTGACAGATTATGCACGGTTCAGACGTCTTGCAAGACCAAGCTTTCGAAAATTCACCATGATGAGCGTGAAGTTTAACATAAATATGTGTCAGTGTTGCTGAGTGGGGCTCGATCAGGGTATATTTTAGCAGGTTTAAATAGGTCATGTTCAAACTTTCCCGAGGGCTGCGGCTAAAGTTGCAGGAGACTGATCGACCATGGTAATTCAAGGGTAGTGCCAAATTAGCTTGACGCCTGATGACGCCAAGCTAATCTGGCACTACTCTTGAATTATCATGTTCATTCCATCGCCTGCTGTTTGGCGTCGGGGCGAAATGTATTAATTTCTTTTTCTCAAAATATTTTCTTCTGCGTAGTATCTATTCATTTTGTAGGGAGCTTTAAAAAGTAAGACCGGTACAGATAATTTAAATAATGCATGGGAAAGAGGATGAACATATCTGACATCCTCATAAAAATCAACTAATGCCTTTTGAGAAAAGAAAAATGATGTTAAAAAAGCGAGGAAATATAATTAAAATGATCGAAAAAAAGGAGATGCAGCATCAAAATTAATCGCATAGGGTTTTGAAGGGGAAAAAATGCAGAAAGCAATTTTCAATTTTCAAATTGCTCTAATTCGTTATCTGCACATGGGG
>BTPG01000007.1:103939504-104064504 GCA_036245525.1 Semisulcospira habei | reverse complement strand
AGGATCTACGCCTCTTGCTGGGAAGAAGGTGTATCCATGTTCCTTGGACGGCTGGGGCTCTCAGGCGCTGAATTAACAAACATAAAAAAAAAAACACAAAAAAAACCCCACGATCTGCTTTCACAGGCAGTTTCAAATAGTTTAGCTCCTCGACTGCTATACTGATGATTCAATGATTCAATGAAGCTTTATTAATTTTATTAACGGTTGAGGCATTGATATCGTCACAGACACAGACTGCTATACTGACGATAACCGTTTGAACTGTATCATCAGAAGCAGGCAAGGGGTTAAACTGATTTTCTTTTTTAATGAAGGGAGGCATTGGGATGGGTGGCGAGGGACAAAGCTGGTTGTCTCCATCGATACGCTACCGCTTGTCAGAGGTTGCGAATCGAGAGAAACAACCAGTGTGTGTGTGAGGGGGGGGGGGGGGGCGGGAGGGAGGGTGGTCGGTGGGGGCGGGGGGAGGGGGGGGGGTGGAGGGCGTGGGATGTGAAATTCCCGACACATGATTGCCTTATTTTTTTTTGGCTCCATCGTGCGTAATTCAAATCGATCCAGCGTTGACGCATTTTGTGCATTGTTGCTGTAACCGCCCTAAAAACAACATCCTCGCCTATGGGGCGAGCTGACTTCGGCAATACGGAACAACTTGATGTTCTAATGCGTGAATAACGTAAATCAGTGTAGACTCGTGACAGTGGGATCGGTTCTAAATCATTGCCGCAATCTCTTTTCGTGACCTATGATCTCACTGGGGAAGGAGGAAGGGGGAAAGTGTGGTGGTGGGTGTGGTGGATGTATGTGGTGGGTGTGTGGTGCGTGTGATTGGTTGGGGGTGGGCGCTGGCGCCGGTGTAGACAACAGATCACTGTGATTTTGAGTTGAACCGTCAGGAGTTTAAATTAACATTTTCTTATTTTCACCCCATGCTACGCACACTCAACCTTTCTCCCTAGTCTCTCCCCTCCCCACCACCTCCCCCCTCGCCCCTCCCCCATCTCCCCCAACCACCCACCACCCGACCCACTGTAACTCCCATTTCCCCCTAACAGAATAGCTTTCGACACGCGGAAGCCTATAATGCGTTATAACGGCATCCTATGTTTTGACGAGCTTTCAGAATGTCCTATAAAATAGCAGAGAGAGAGTAGAGAGAGAGAGACCTCACACTGGTTGTCTCCCTCGATTCGCTACTGCTGTAGCGGTAGCGAATCGAGGGAGACACCAGTGTGCAACCATCAACGCATTTCCGCTCTCATCTTATAATTTTCCCATCCAAGCCGGTCCATTTCCCAAAAATTGTTAATTTTCCCAAACTATGCGGCCGTGTCGTTAATGGCGGAATAAATAAAAGGCTAACTGGCCTTTACCCTTCTATCTTTGGCGTTACTGCCTCTATCTTGTTTTTTACCTCCTAAAACACAGGCATTGGATGATCGTTAGTGCTGCTTCTTACTACAAGTGTTACAGAGAAGGTCAATTTTTCGCAACGAACATCTCATGCCTCTGTCCTGAAAAAAAAAAAAACCGTTACAGAAAGGACTAGTCATTTTTAGCTTTAACACACTGCGTGCAGCAAAATATATGGCACCACCCTTGAACTAGCATGGTATCGTTTGTTCATTTTGGTGAAAAGCATGATTTTCAATGTATTATAATGAAATCCTGGCTTTACACGAAAAGGTACATACTGTCTTTTGCCATTAACATGGTAGATATAGAGTTTATTCACCTCTTTGAGTGTGTCTTGATCAAGTCAATCAACTCTGATTTTAATTAGTTTCTGTTTTTAGATGTACAGTTTGGTGCTTCTTTTGTTTGCTTTGAACCATCTGATTTTCTGTAGTTCTGATTTGTGTTTCTTTAACTCTTCTCTATATTGGCTTCTCTTTGGTTTGTCCCTCACCACCAGATTTACTGTGGGTTTATTTCTTTTTTACCCGGTCGCTGCCAAGAAAAATTGAACACTTTCCAACCCTAAGAGGTATAGATCTTCATGTGCCCCCGTAATTGCGGGGGCTCATGAGGATCTATGCCTCTTACTGTAACCATTTTGTATCCACGTTCCTTCGACGATTTAGGATCTTTGGCTTTGAAATTAAAATGATTTTTTATATTAAAATCTCAATCTGCGCGCACTGGCATTGAAAGGGTTAATTAATTTCTCTTCTTCACAGTTGTGTATTGTGTTTTTTTCTGGTTTATTCTGAACCACCTAGCTTGCCGTGGCTTTAGCTTCGTCTCTTATTCCCCTCTCTAAACAGGGGCTTTGTTCAGTGTTGTCTTTTCGACTGTCTCAAAAAAATCTCTCTCCCACAAAGCGCTTTGTGTGCCTTCAGAGTTTATACTAGAACCAGTTCTGAGCAATCATCCATTTTTGTAAGAAAAAAAAAATGGTTTTGCAAGACATGCGCTCTCTTAAAAAATGTCTTGAACGGAAAACAAAATGTCAACTTATTAAAGACCATCATTTAGGTGGCTGATGGTCTTCAATGACAAGGTGGTCGCTTGAAAAGTGTCCCGCTGTGGATGGATAGACTAGTCCCTCAAATGAACATCATTATCACCTAACACAAATAGCCCCGGCTAAGGCCGCTGGGAGTTATACATGTCTATTGAAGGTTATTTTACTGCGCAGACGACAGGTAGACCATGATAGTTTATAATTTTATGTTCTCTGAAGTCTAAGTTGCAGATCAGGAGACAGGTTGACGACGATATCTAGTTCTAGGGCAGTGCCAAACTATCTTGGCGCCTGTATGTTGTCTGATTACTATAACTCGGAAGTCAGATTGACCATGATAGTTCAAGGGTGGTGCCAAGATACCTTGCCATTAATATATCCTTTGAAGACTATTGCTCAGATTGGCAATGGCAGTTCTAAGGTAGCCAGAATAGTTTAGCACCTGCATGCCCCTCGAAAGACTATGTTGCTCTTCATGACACAGCTCGACGATGATAGTTCAAGGGTGGTGCCAAAATAGCTTGAAGCCTACAGGCGTCAAGCTCTAATGGCACTGTTACGTGTGGAGTCGGTAGTCGTAGTATGATATCACACCAGACGCACGCACGTAAGGTTCTTTTAAAGAAACTTCACTCAGCTGCAACCCGTCACACGTGGCTTAAGGATGTAGACCACACTGGAGTAACAGTTCCAACAATATTTTATTTCAGCGATGCGATCTCCATGCAATGCATTCACAAATGCACCAACACTGATACAATGTCTCCTCTACAATGTATCCACGCTTTTGACACACTGTGGTTATCATACAATCTAAACACTTTACACTGCATAACTCCATCACTGACAATGTACAAACGCGCTTTCCAGCACAATCTTTTATAGTATAATAGCTTTCCAGAATAATCTAGCAAATTCATACAACACAACCAATCAGAACAGAACACGTAACCGCAACTCATAAACATTGATGAAAAAGAACTTTCTAGAATAGACTACAATAGTTTACAAAATTCGACTGCTAATTTCAACCCCAATTTTGGGAAATCCCGGTGTGTAATGACGTTACACAAGAATAAGCTACACAGTTCAGTCACGACCTTGCCCGAATTCTCCGGAAGTTTCAATACTCCACCTAATACATACTGGCTGCTAACTTCACGCGCACAGAAAACAGCGGAGATTATTCGAGCGGTTTCTAGACTCTTCAGAATTCAACTCCGTGTATCAACAGACAATCAATTTCGCTCTCTGTGCAAATGATAGCGAATCTTACTAAAAAGGTACGCGATTCGTAATCATGATAGCTAAAAAAAAAAAAAAATATCGGATCGTTTCCTATGATTAATACACACATGCTCCCACAGAACAACACAACCACAATCGTAACAGGCACCACCCTTGAACAATCATTGTCGAGCTGTCTCTTTATCTTACTCGGGGGGCGAAAACCCAAAATTTAGTGATTGTCCACTGAAGGCTATGTTAATTTCAAGAGAAAAATTGGCTATGATAGTTAAGGGTGGTGGTCCACATTTTGTCTTTAGTGTGTCTGGTCTGAACGGTTAAAGGACGCTCCAAGATGTTGACCATTTGGTTCAGGATGTGAAAGAAATAGCTATACTTTTTTTCCTATCCCTGAGCATAGACTAAAACATCCCTCCTCTCGAAACGCAACTGCTAATTACATAAACACCCCGTCTTTGCAAAGGATCTACGTTTAAACAATATCTGACGGGAATGGCTGCACCATGTATACTACTCTGCAATGATCTCTTTCGTCTCTGGGTCGTTCTGTCTGTCTCTTGACGTGTGTAACCTGCCACTGGCTGCCGCGATGAAGCACTGCCGGAACACTATCCAACTTCAAGAGGGATAGATCCTCATGAGCACCAGCAGCTACACGCAGGCAGCGGGAGTAGTCTGGTTGCCAAACACCGATTTGGACCTGAACCCCCATGAAACAACCCCCAGAGCTGGTCTCAACGGTTTTTGATTCTCCGATGGCTATAGATTACAAATCCGACTGATGCCACTCTGGCACTATTGAGGAATTTGATTTTTTTAAAAAATAAAAAATTGAAATTAAGTATACTCAGTTTTGACACAAACGGTGAACCATAGGAAGGATTGCCTGATGCTACAGTGTCAGGTCAGAGATAAGGATGTTGCAAGGAGGGAGGGAATAATGTTGGATTGCCTAAAAGCATAGATTCACATTAGCCTCTGCAGTCACATGGGCTCGTGAGAATCTATGCTTCATGCCAGATGAAATCTTACGCAGCTGTTCCTTTCAATGCGGGCATGGCCTATGTTTAGGTTAGACTGCACTGGCAAGGCGGAGAGCTATAGAAAGCCGCGCTGCCGCTATGTTTCTCTTCCAGGATCTGGGTCAAGTGCCTCTTCTGGCATGTATCAAATCGCCTCGTTATTGACTGGTTCAACTGTTGATGCGTGGGAGAAGTTCCAATTTTGTGGAGATTTCGAATAGAAAAGCAACTGCTTCCATTTTTTTTTTCTTTCCGGGAAACTGCGAAAATCTAGCTACTACACAACGAGGTAAATGCACCCACAAAATAATTTTAAAAAATTATAATAATTGCGGCATTTCAGTTCTAGTATGTTCATGTGTATTTAGTATCTACACTAAAACATCGTAATTTATTGTGTGGCCATATGCAACTATAACATATAGATAATAGAGTCAGTATATCGGAAATAGCTCAGCGGATTTATTACGTACAACATGAGACTAACGTGTCGGTCCGTCTGTTGTGGCTGGTTTGCTGACGCAAAGTATGGTGTTCTATATGGGTCATAATGACGTTTCATTAACGACGAGCCATAAGTGATGGGTTAAGCTCAATGCTGCGTCACAAAAAACGAGTGTAAAAACGGCTACAGTCTCTCACACAGATGAAATAATACTGTGTAGTGTCGGTGGGTGTGTATGAGAGAGAGAGAGAGAGAGAGAGAGAGAGATGATGATGATGATGATGAAACATTATTTAACGGTAAGAAGTTTTGACAGAAACAAATCGTCATTTTACAAACATGCCGTTGCTAACATCTACAACATAAGAGAGAGAGAGAGAGAGAGAGAGAGAGAGAGAGAGAGAGAGAGAGAGAGAGAGAGAGAGAGAGAGAGAGAGAGAGAGAGAGAGAGAGAGAGAGAGAGAGAGAGAGAGAGAGAGAGAATGTTTCAGTAGGACTATACTGTTTACATAGAAAACAGTGAAAATAGTAGGAGGGATATTGCTTTGGTTTTTCTCCTCCGTCTGCTTTCAGCATAATCCGATCCCTTATATAACGTAATTATGGAGCGGTGCCTGTTCAAAACACAGTCATTGTCTCTTCAGTGTCATTTGGAAAATGCTAGAGCTGACGGTGAGCGGAGAAAAGTGCATTCATAAAATAATTCAGTCAAGCAAAGATCGGTGTGACGGTCTCCATGAAGATATAAAAGCATTATTACAATCAGAGAGTCGTTTGATCTACTGTCACAGAAGCTGTGTTCCTTCGTATACATCAAATCACCGTATTCATTGCCATCTGACACGCAAACGGGGACCTGCTCCTGGAACGTCTGACTCTGGGCAACCAATCACCAACGAAACAAGTGAAGAGATATAGTGTTCATCGTTTTGACATTGCCTTTTCTGTGGTGAAATCTGTAAGGTGGAAGGCTCACGAAATCTAAGTCGATAGCGTGCACCTTATTGTGTGAGAACTGCAGACAGAGGTTCAAGCAAGGACTTCAAACATGTGATCATGGACGTCTGCAGCAAAAGAAAAGATTCCTGGTTTCGTGAAGTGCGATTGAGGTTAAATGGCGCCTTTGCTGATTTACATGCTTGCTGATGCACGATATCACGACAGCTGTAAAATACAGTTCACTGTGGGGCACAAGGGGCATAAATGCAGCAGCAGCGAAACACAACGGGTCACAACACGACATTGATGATCCTGCTTTTGAGTCTCTTGTAGATTTCATGAAAGTCAACAGGTCTTCTATGTGAACCTCTGTTGAGGTACACAAATTACACCTGGCCTATGGAGGGAGTGGATTATCCCATGCACAGCTTCTGAGCTGGCAAAGCTGTTGAGTTATTTTGACGACCTCCTTCTTTTGTCTTCCAGTGGTCTTGCAAATATACTTTTATTTCGCCAGAAGGCATCTTGTCTGGTGAGACTTGATAAAGATGAAGAAGATGATATATCAGTTGAAAAGGTGGCAAAAGCTATATCCATCGAGACAAAACAAAACAAAACAAAAAAAAAAAAAAAACTTTACACAGACAAATCGTCATACAAAGCTAGACTTGATCAGAATACGATCGCGCAGCAAATCAGTCCGACTCACCTATCTTTGCTGGCAAATATTTCCGACAAGCTCCAGTCAGGGCCACTACCGCCATTGTTAATTGGTAACATGATGATCACCGGAATTGTCACAAAGAGGGCTACTCCACTACAAGTTGCACTAGGCGTGTTCGTACGGGAAAAGCATCTCATCCAAAGTCTATATGACTTTGAAGTCACATGTTCCTACGACGAAGTTGTTCGCTTCAAGGCTTCAGCGGCGGCACATGCTGAGTCGGAAAGGACCACGTCGAATCATGGATGCAAAGTACCATCTTGTGCAGGCTGTAGCTGACAACTTCGATGCCACTATCTCTTCTCAAAGTGGTTTGAAATCTACACATACACTGGCTTTGCTCTTCACGCAGGTTCCCCCAACCGGGTCTGCCCTGCGGGACTTGGGTGGGATTAACTACATTTTAGTTCCCAGGGTCACCCTGGTCAGCCCCACAGCGTGGGTTTTCCCCTCTATTCTGGGGCATGTGTTCTGTCTATCCTTGGTCCATTCACCCATATTTTCCCTTTTTAAACTGTCCCTACTGTCTGCGCTTCCTGTAGCTCTTGATATTGGATGTGTGTTGCTAAAATGGTCTTAGGTTTATTTAGCGTATTAGACCGGCTGACGACATACATTCAATATTCTGTTCAGTTTTAGTTTGGGTTTTTTTTGGGTTTTTTTTTTCACAAGCAGCAGTGCAGGCACGTCCTGAGAAAGTCTTGTTGCTGTCAGGATGTTAAGCAATGTACAACCAACCAATCTTCACGCAGGTGAAACCTAGCATCAGCAACCTTGATTCGGAGGAAACAATTATTAAACAGCTCAACAAAAACGAAGTGCGAAAAGACTTCAGCAAGGAAATGCCTATAAAGGGCCAAACAAACATGAAATGCCTTCAGCACAGTCACAGCATACTGTTTTGCCAATAAAGGTTTTGGCGGCGCAAAACATCTCTGCTCGAAGACGGGAAATTCACTTGACTTTGACTTTCTGAAGACAGTAGCAGAGAACCATTCTGCCCTCAAGTTTGCAAGATACAACACAATGCAATCACGTCAGCAAGGACAGGCAGTGAAACCAGCGAATAAGACCATGTACAGGCCTTTGATCGACATGACTCCCTCTGATCCCTCCACCATGATGACAGCCATGGTCGAGGCTCAACATTTACATGACAGTCTGGTCAGAGTTTTACAGTATTCACAGCAGACCAGCAGCTGTACCGAGTGATGACAAACGTTGTCTGGGTGTCCCCAGAGATGTTTCGTAACTTCATACCACGTCTAGGCGGAATGCACATGCTTATGAGTTTTGGTGGCTGTGTTGGGGCCCTCATGTGCAACACTGGGTTGGAGGAAGTCATGAAAGCTGCTTTCAGAGACGTTTCACAAATGCTCACCGAGAAAAATTCCCTAAAAACAGTAGAGCTCTTAGAATGGTCACAGAAGAGCTTCTTTGTGAAAACATCCTAGCATCTGAAGACCATGAGGATCTCATGGCCAACTTAGAGAGTGTCGCCACAAGAAACAGAACAGCACGACTCTGGTTAGACAGCAGGCAGCACAGGATGAAAATCCACCCAATCTTCTGCCAACTGACTTTGGCTGGCTAAAAACTCACTCGTTCATTACAACCAGTCACGTTGCCCCCAGGTGTTGAAGCCGCGCCCGCTGAGGTACTGAGCATGTTGAAGTGTGGCTGTGGATCGTATCAGCCTTGTAGTACAGCTCGATGTGGTTGTGCTACTGCCCAGATGACGTGCACGGTGTTTCGCAAGTGTTTCATCTCTGGTGACTGTCAGAAAATATGGACGAAACGTGCGGCTTCCATACCAGACGAAGAGGGAGACGCCAGTGATGATTGTGAAAACTGACTTCGCAGTGACTTTACAACGATGTGGACGGTTTTGTGAATGGTATGAGGACGTGTATTAAATGTGTCTAATATCTCTTTGCTGTTTTCTTTCATTGCTATTTTATCGGGGTTTCAATTTTTCTTTGGTTCTTTACATTTTACAAGCAGATTTTGTACCGCAAATTGCATTTTGCAGATGACATTCGGTCCCACATCAAGGTGTTTATACTTACGGCAGCCATTTTGTCCGCCATTTTGATAATATACACAAAGTAAATAACTAAAGTACCTATTAAATTGTCATTCTAGTGTAATAAATTGCTTTTACATACAAACATCACAGCTGTGTGCTGTTTATAACACAAAATACAGTTTCTTTCATGTTCCGGCGGCCATTTTGGACGCCATCTTGAATATTTAAAATTCCTCAATGATGCTAGAGTGGCATCAGTCGGATTCGTAATCTATAGGTATCAGAGAGGCAAAATCAAGTGAGACCCGCTCTGGGGGTGTTTTCATGAGGGTATCCATGGTCGGCTGCCAGACTAGAGTGCGGCCTGAATTGTTTAGCAAAAGCCGGTATGGCCATTTTAAAAAAAACCTAGATTTTCATTTTTATACAATAAAAATCTAGCTTTTCTCAAAAATGGACATATACTGGCTTCTGCAAAATGTTTGAGAAAAGCGAGATTTTCATGAATAACAAGGAAAATCTAGCTTTTCACAAAACGGGACCTACTGGATTTTGACAAAAATGGCGGCAAGGTGAAGGAGGGGGATGGGGGATTTAGGGCTCATGAGGATCTATTCCTCGTATTGAGCTGATCTTGTTTCGTATGTCGCGTATACAGATGCTGCACTTCTCGAATGAATTAATCTGGAAGCCATGTATGCTCTAGGGCATTGCTTAAATCCCGGTCCTGAAGCGACAAAAACGCCCTCTACAGACGTGAAGTCGTCAGTCACTGTCGGAAATAGGGTACTTCCTCTCTCCCTCTTTTCGGGCCATTCCGCTCATCAGCTGAATTGTTCCATTTAAAGTACCACCTGCGGCTACAGGGCCTGTTCATGTTGGTGCTGGATTTTTGGGTTTGAGTGTGTGTGTGTGTGTGTGTGTGTGTGTGTGCGTGCGTGCGTGCGCGCGCGCGTGCGTGCGTGCGTGCGTGTGTGTGTGTGTGTTTGTGTGTGTGTTTGTGTGTGTGTGTGTGTGTGTGTGTGTGTGTGTGTGTGTGTGTGTGTGTGTGTGTGTGTGTGTGTGTTTTCAAGCACACAACTATTAACTCATTCAGCCCTGACGCACTACAGCAGGAGATGGGTCGACTATGATAATTCAAGGGCAGTGCCAGATTAACTTGGCGCCTCTCGGCGCCAAGCTAATCTGGCGTTGCCATTGAATTATCATGGTCGACCCATCTCCTGCAACAGGTGCATAGTCGTTAGATGACGCCTCCAAAATTTTGAAATACGTGCGCCTGGCTGAATGAGTTAAACACAAAACCAACAAACAAACAAACAAACAAAAAAAAGCGTAAGGTGGAGTTTACTCTACATTTAAACATTTTATTTCTTTGTTTTCTTTCCTGTGAAAGGAAAAAGACGTAACGACATTTGTGAGAAAAGCGAGATTTACATTGTAATAAAATGGAAGTCTTACTTTCACCACCATGGACTTAATGTCTTTTAACCGGAAGTAGTCTCCCTGTTTTCCTGTTTTAAGTCTTGACATAACTCCGCATAAAGCCGTGTATCTGGATGCAACATTCCTCGAATGTGTTAAAAAAAAATAATAGAATGTCCAGTTATTTTCCTCTGAATGTCCCGCTTCCACTCTTTCCTGTGTTATATGGATTGACTAGCAACAGAAATGCGGCATTTTTCGGAACCATCGGGAACACTTTACTTCCAATGGACACATATGATGTCTTTATAAGCAAGGCAAAATTCAGTGCGAACAATCCCCTCCATGCAAGGAACACGGACATACATGGCGCGAGCAAAAGGCATAGAACCTGATTAGTCCACGTATATCAGATTAACATTTTTGGCTCTCGGTAGCACATTTTGTCGATACAAAACCGCGATACTGACAGCCAAAGGGTTAACGTGGGAATCACATCGACAATACGCGTTACCGACAGGCGAAGGTTTTAACACCTGCACTGCCACTGATCGCACATTGTACGTTTGAAATCTGTGTAAATTCAACGCCAAGAATGGACTCAAATTGGTTTTAGCGAGAGGTAGTGTGGTGTTTATTATTTTTTCTCTGCAGTGAAGAGGTTAAAGGGTGAATGTAGTGCGTATAATGAATGTGACGACGGACAAAGGAATAACAACCTCATTTTCAAGTGACTCGTATCGGCTTTCGAAATCTGCGGTGTCCTTTCCCCGCTCAGTGGGAGGTCAACATTGACACACAAGGTGACGGTGCAGCTCGCGCCAAGTATATAGTATGCGGACCACACAAATCAATGGGGTCAAGTCGGCGTTATAGCCAGATGAACAGAGAAGAAACCCCAACGAAGATAAAGATGCGCTTAGAACGGTCAAGTACAACACAAGTTATTATTGTTTTGACTGGGACGTTACAGCATCTATGACATCATCAGCGACATCCATGGGGCGGTCCGTGGCGCAGTGGTTAAGGCGCCTGCCACCAATGCTAAAGGTGCGAGGTTCGATTACGGGTTCCGGCGTCGGATTTTTCTCCTCTAGTAAGTGTCACCGTTAATTCGGGCGGACCGTCCGGGGTTCTTTCTCCGGGTACTCCGGCTCTTCCTCCCCCACGACTTTGGTATCAGTTTCAGCACACTTAATCAAATTTCAAATACAAAACGATTTTGAATTTCCAAAACCTACAGTGGCTCGCTTGAGCTTGCCCTTAGCACCACGTGAATGTTCTGTGTTTATGTACAGTGTGTGAGTGAATGCGCGTGATTCACGTGAGCGTGCTTGTTGGGTTCAGTTCGCGGCGGCGCTTTGAGCCGATTTTCAATTGGGATAAAGCGCCTATTTAATGCGCTTATTATTATTATTATTATTATTATTATTATTATTATTATTATTATTATTATTATTACATCAGTGGAACTTTGGTCAGTTAACTATGCCATCACTTTCATAACGACATCATAGCTGCTTGTAACATTTCTTAACTCATTCTGCCCGCGACACACCATAGCATTATATGGCTCGATCATAATAGTTCAAGGGTGGTGGCAGAATAGCTTGGCGCCTATAGGCGCCAAGCTATTCTGCCACCAACCTTGAACTACCATAGTCGTTCTGTTTCCTGAATTGTAATGCAGTCCTCAGTGGATAACTCCAAAATGTGGGTATTTCGTACCTCGGGCACAATGAGTTAAGAAAATAATTATACATCACCTATTACGCCATCATTGGTTGACCTTGTGGTGCTATTTTTACATCTTGTCACATGGCCAGTGGCTATAGAAGGCTAGTAAAACCGATGCACTCCATAAATGGTGTTGGGTGTTTTTCCCATCATATTAACTTATTAATTTCCAGATTAAAAACTCTTATGAAAATAAACATGCATACAGATAGAAATAGACTTATTTTAATTCAGTGAGGCAAAAATATCACGTAAAGTACCGTTACATAAACATTTAAGTAAAGCCTACTTGCATCATTGAAAAAGCTGAGCACACGTGTCCAGACGGTGTGTGTGTCAAATTTGAAAACGTATCCATTCTACATGTCCGTCCTTTCTTTGTTTGGGAATTTCTTTGCATTTCAATTAATACGCTTGGAAGTCACCATTTTGTTCTGGATATTGGAAAACGTGATTTGTGGAAGGGTTGGAGAATGAGTTGGATGGTGAGTGCTCGACGGGGAAAAGAGCTTGACGTCTGTCTGGAAGTATTTCGAAACCTCAGTCTCGCGTCCCCAAAAGGTCAATTCATTTCAGTTGACTGGACAACGGGGTTTGTGGATGGTTTGGGTGACACTGGATATCTCCGTCGATTTTCTGCCGCTATCAGCGGCAGCGAATCGAGGGAGACAAGCATTCGATGTGCGGTAGGAGGTGTGGATAGCTTCACGTACGTCTTGGCGCACGGGGAATAACTCGTCAGTCTCACCTTCCAAAATGTGTTGTGTACGTCCTAGGGAGGTCAATATACTTCAGATCAGTAATTGGACAGCGTGGAATGTTGATGATTTAAAGGGGGGGGGGGGGCAGACAGGAAGGATGGGGTGGGGGTGGGGGGGTGGGGAGGGGTGGGGGAGTGGTTGAGTGGGGGGGGGAGTACATATGGAGATATTTTCCAAGCTTAACAATCAAGCCCAATTTACTAGAAATGTCCAGTTTGCATTGTAAAACCCATTTCCCGAATTTAGAAAGTGTTACTTAACGACTATGTACCATTTGCAGAAGGTGTATTGACCATGATAATTCAAGGGTAGTGCCAGATTAGCTTGGCGCCTGAAGGCGCCAAGCTAATCTGGCACTACCCTTATATTATCATTATCAATCAATCTCCTGCTGTAGGGTGTTGGCGCTCAAAGGCTTAACCTGTGCACCTCCAGTGGACGAAAATTGTTCTGAAATCGTTCTTCATTCAGCGCACAAAGAACCCAGCCCAGTCATAGATACAAAGTGGTGTCAGCAAGAGGCATAGATCCTCATGAGCCCCCGCGACATCGGGGACTCATGCGGATCTATGCCTAATGCAGCTGGGCCCATTTCGCTTTCTCTCGGCATTGAAAGAGTTAACGAGCTAATGGGCAATTGAGAAATAATTGGCAAGGACGGAATAGCCTCGGTCGGAGTATGTCCTCCAGCTATCATCGGCCTGAGGGCCTTTTGCTTACTGCTTACTGTTGGATCTGCATGAGTGCTCGAGGAAATAGTTCAAGAAGTAGTCTAGTCTGGTGGTAAGGTATGTATGTTGTCCGCACAGGCTGGCGTACATAAATGCGTTTTCACGCGTATATTAAAGCATATAGTTGGAATAGTCTTTATTCTTCTACAGTCTTTGTAAAACAGGACAATGCCTTGTTTTACATTGACTAGAATAAATATACTGACGAGCGAAAGAAATGCGACATTTTTTGTAATCATCGGAAACACTTAAGATTTTAAAAAATTGTGTCACATTTCGTTTGCGCGTCAGGATAAATACTGTGCATTGATACCCATCGTGAAAACTGCATTTTGCTACCGCAGGCTGCAGTTTTCATCAACTAAGCAGACCCACAATGCTTTTTGTATTATTATATTACTTTATTTTTAGGTGGATGGGTATTGTTTGTTGCCTCCCGCCTCTTCTGCAACAATAAATTTATACAAATGAAGCAAAGTGACTGATGCAAATGGAACGGACAGAGAGAAGCGTACATCGGGACAGTGGGTGCCATCTAACACGAGTACGCTCCTAACGAGTACGGTATTCTGCTATAAACAATCGTTTTCTGTCCTTTTGTGGTTTAATTCTATTTGCTGTTCACTAAATGTCTATGTTTGCCCATCCATCCCTCCCCCCTTCCCCCTATCTCCTCCAGTGGCCTTTTTGTCTTCTTAAAATCCCACACGACAGAAAAGTCGATCATAAATTAGACGAGCCTGTATATTCGTTGGCGTCAGAAGTGAAGGAAAATCTTTAATCTGTGCACCCACATCACTGTTTTACGGCAACGCGGTTTGCATCCCAGAAACAACACTCACAATAAACTCACCGCTATATATGGATGGCCCTTAACCCATTCTACCCCAACACCGAAATCCCCAAATTTTGCCGTTGTCCTCTAAAGACTGCAGTGCAGTGCAGGACACAGATCGACCATGATAGTTCAAGGGTGATGCCACAGTAGCTTGGCGCCCATAGGCGCCAAGCTATTGTGGCACCACCCTTGAACTATCATGGTCAATCCTTATCTTGCTGTGGTGTGTCTGGGGTAGAATGAGTTAATACACCTTCAACACCTGATGTGAAAATTTGGCCTCAGAAGTGGAAGAAAATCATTAATCTATTCGCTCACGTCACTGATTTACGGTTACATTTTGCATCCCAGAGACTGCAGTCACAGTAAAGTCGCCGTCATAATGTCATGGCCATCATACGTTTCAACGCCTGCTGCGAAAATGACCCACAAAACTCTTGCAATGTCAGAGTCAGTTGCTCATATTCTAAAATCGATTTCGTGCAGGTCTCCGGAGACAAGCCGGCCATATAGTTCAAGGGGGTGCCAGATTAGCTTGGAGCGTTTCAGGCGCTAAGCTAATCTGGCACTACCCTTGAACCATCACTGTGGATCTCCCTAGGAGAAAATCTTGTCTGGCACTACCCATGAACTGACGTACAATAATCGAAACAAGTATCTTTCATGGCTTAAAATTGTCTCCTATGTTTTGCTTCGTGGTGTCCTGCAATTCGGTTGAGTTGTGCTGTTCCATTGGTTTGGAAATATTCCAGAATGCAAGTGAATAATTTAGATCTAGAAATGAAAGGTGTGGATTGACCATTACGCTTTGAGCTCCTGGTGTGAAAGTGCCCGTTTAACGCCAACAATCATAGGCGCATGCATGTACATGTACGAGCAAGGAAGTGTGAAGTCCTATACATTTAACCCATTTCCTGCCATACAGTACAGCGACCAATGCACAGCTGCAAGAGGCATAGGTTCTCATGAGCCCCGCTATCGTGGGGGCTCATGAGAATCTATGCCTTTGGCTTCTGAATAGAATTATATGTGAATTATGCATCACTGTTCGTTTTAAGTCAATCTCGTGACGGAGTAGAAAAGCGACATATTACCTTATCATCACCACCACCACCACCACCATCATCATCATCATCATCATCATCATCATCATCATCATCAGTATCATCATCATCATCATCATCACTATCGTCATCATCATCACTATCACTATCGTCATCCTGATCCTGATGATCATGATCGTGATCATGATCGTGATCATCATCATCATCATCATCGTCATCAGTGGATACAGTGTGATGTAGATAAAGACATGTAATTTGGACGCAACATTCAATACGTGTATTAATTGTTGATGCTGTTTTTTCAAATCTTTTTCAAATGTGTTGATTCCTTTAACTCATTCAGCCCGACGGCCGTATTTCCCAAATTTTGGAGGCGTCATCTAATCACTATGCGGCAGTTGCAGGAGATGGATCGACCATGATAATTCAAGGGAAGTGCCAGATTAGCTTGGCGCCGAGGCGCCAAGCTAATCTGGCACTTCCCTTGAATTATCATGGTCGATCCATCTTCTGCTGTAGTCCGTCAGGGCTGAATGGGTTAACTGGTATACCAGTGAAATACGCATTGTTCCTCACAGTTTTTAAAAACATTGTGGAGTCTAGTTACGTATAATGTTCAATGGTAACCAGCTTCGTTCAGACCTATTGACGCCGCGGGACCATTAAATTCTCATGAATGATCTTTTGATCGCGTGGTGTCCAACGAGACAATGGCGTGACTTTCCCTCAGAAAGGTAATAATGAGATCAATCCGCATCCAGCAAGAATAATCAATCCAGACCAAAAAGGTGACTGCCAAGCGTGTGAAATGCAAAGAAGTACCCAACGGAGAAAGAAACACGCTTAGAAAAAACGGTACAACACAATTTATTAATATTTCGGGTAAATACCCTTTGTCAAAATAGACAAACAAACAGAGACATTAGCCGCTACTTATCTTCAGATGCAGAAGGAATGTGGCAACTGAAGGTGACGTAAAAAGAAAAAGAAAAGGAAAGGAAAGGAAGAACAAAAGTAAAAATGACGTCAAAGAAAAAAATCGTAAGAGAAAGACTCCGAGAGAGACTAAACACGAGAGACAAGAGTGTGTGTAAGCGCGCGCAGGAGCGAGCAAAAGTAAATGCGCGTGTGTGAGGCCGGGGAGAGAGAGAGAGAGAAGAGAGAGAGCGAGAGAGAGAGAGAGAGAGGGGGGGGGGGAGAGAGAGAGAGAGAGAGAGAGAGAGAGAGCGAGAGAGAGAGAGAGAGAGAGAGAGAGGAGAGAGGAGAGGAGAGAGAGAGAGAGAGAGAGAGAGAGAGAGAGAGAGAGAGAGAGAGACGAACGGGGAGTACCCTTGGGCACGAAGTAGGCTGAGTGTCTAATACACAAAGCCAGCTAAACACCAACCCGAAGGCAAACCTTATATCACCATCGAGTTGAGGACTACCTCGGGGAAAAACGGGAGGACCCCGGGAAAAAAAACCCCAGCATTTAGCATGGTACACAACAAGGAATATCGATGAAACAAAGCAAATAATCAAATTCAGTAAGAGAATAATGGTATAAGAGGAGAGTAGGTAGTTGTGAAACCATCTTCAAGGGTAACTCAAAAAAAAAAAAAAAAAAAAAAAAAAAAAAAAAAAAACCGGTGTGGGGGGAGAGAAAGACAAAAGGGGCGGGGGAAGGGGAGGAGGAAAGGGAAGAGAGAGAGAGAGAAAGGGGGGGAGGAGAGAGAGAGAGAGAGAGAGAGAGAGAGAGAGAGAGAGAGAGAGAGAGAGAGAGAGAGAGAGAGAGAGAAAACAAAAAGGGAGGGGGGGGGAAGGCAAACAAACAGAGCCACCAGCCCCACCCAACAGGCACCCTCCAGCCCACGGACGAACGCACAGGCACGCGAACAAGACGACCACATACAGCCCCAAGGGAATGCACATGATCGCCCCCCACACCCGCGCATAAATCCAAGGACCGGCGACCAAGCGCCCGACAGGGAAGGGCAAGGGATCCAACTTAACGTAAGGCCAGCGCTGAAAAAGTCCCCATGGGAGGCACAAAGTACATATCAATCAGCGCCAGCCGCACCTATCTGGTTAGTGAGTAGTCATACAGAAGCGACTCGGTAAGGTAAATGACAGTTAGCAGAAGACACAGGTAAGGTCCAAAAAGTTAATCTTTCATATTCATCCCGAGTGGCGCCACAGTGCCCAGTTTATTAATCAAAAATTTTTCTCGGTCTTTCCTTTCCCAGACATTACTGGTTTGCATAAGCCAGAGGCCTTTAACACGAATGTCCGAGACGGAGTGATCGGCCTGGTTGAAATGTCGCCCGACCGGTCTATTGTAATGGTACTTGACCGACTGAAGATGTTCTTTAAAACGGTCGTTGATGGTTCTTTCCGTCTCTCCAACATAGAGTTGGCCGCATTTCACACAGGAGATGACATGAAATGCGGCCAACTCTATGTTGGAGAGACGGAAAGAACCATCAACGACCGTTTTAAAGAACATCTTCAGTCGGTCAAGTACCATTACAATAGACCGGTCGGGCGACATTTCAACCAGGCCGATCACTCCGTCTCGGACATTCGTGTTAAAGGCCTCTGGCTTATGCAAACCAGTAATGTCTGGGAAAGGAAAGACCGAGAAAAATTTTTGATTAATAAACTGGGCACTGTGGCGCCACTCGGGATGAATATGAAAGATTAACTTTTTGGACCTTACCTGTGTCTTCTGCTAACTGTCATTTACCTTACCGAGTCGCTTCTGTATGACTACTCACTAACCAGATAGGTGCGGCTGGCGCTGATTGATATGTACTTTGTGCCTCCCATGGGGACTTTTTCAGCGCTGGCCTTACGTTAAGTTGGATCCCTTGCCCTTCCCTGTCGGGCGCTTGGTCGCCGGTCCTTGGATTTATGCGCGGGTGTGGGGGGCGATCATGTGCATTCCCTTGGGGCTGTATGTGGTCGTCTTGTTCGCGTGCCTGTGCGTTCGTCCGTGGGCTGGAGGGTGCCTGTTGGGTGGGGCTGGTGGCTCTGTTTGTTTGCCTTCCCCCCCCCCTCCCTTTTTGTTTTCTCTCTCTCTCTCTCTCTCTCTCTCTCTCTCTCTCTCTCTCTCTCTCTCTCTCTCTCTCTCTCTCTCTCTCTCTCCTCCCCCCCCCCTTTCTCTCTCTCTCTTCCCTTTCCTCCTCCCCTTCCCCCGCCCCTTTTGTCTTTCTCTCCCCCCACACCGTTTTTTTTTTTTTTTTTTTTTTTTTTTTTTTTTTTTTGAGTTACCCTTGAAGATGGTTTCACAACTACCTACTCTCCTCTTATACCATTATTCTCTTACTGAATTTGATTATTTGCTTTGTTTCATCGATATTCCTTGTTGTGTACCATGCTAAATGCTGGGGTTTTTTTTCCCGGGGTCCTCCCGTTTTTCCCCGAGGTAGTCCTCAACTCGATGGTGATATAAGGTTTGCCTTCGGGTTGGTGTTTAGCTGGCTTTGTGTATTAGACACTCAGCCTACTTCGTGCCCAAGGGTACTCCCCGTTCGTTCTCTCTCTCTCTCTCTCTCTCTCTCTCTCTCTCTCTCTCTCTCTCTCCTCTCTCTCTCTCTCTCTCTCTCTCTCTCTCTCTCTCTCTCTCTCTTCCCCCCCTCTCTCTCTCTCGCTGTCTCTCTTCTCTCTCTCTCTCTCTCCCCGGCCTCACACACGCGCATTTACTTTTGCTCGCTCCTGCGCGCGCTTACACACACTCTTGTCTCTCGTGTTTAGTCTCTCTCGGAGTCTTTCTCTTACGATTTTTTTCTTTGACGTCATTTTTACTTTTGTTCTTCCTTTCCTTTCCTTTTCTTTTCTTTTTCTTTTTACGTCACCTTCAGTTGCCACATTCCTTCTGCATCTGAAGATAAGTAGCGGCTAATGTCTCTGTTTGTTTGTCTATTTTGACAAAGGGTATTTACCCGAAATATTAATAAATTGTGTTGTACCGTTTTTTCTAAGCGTGTTTCTTTCTCCGTTGGGTACTTCTTTGCATCCAGCAAGAGACATAGATTCTCATGAGCCCCTGCTACTGCAGGCGCTGATGAGGATCTATGCCTCTTGCAGACGGAGTAAACCGTGAAACAGTATTTCACACGAGGGACGTCAAGTCCCCCCATTTTTTTTTTTTTTTTTTTTTTTTTTGTTCTTGTTGCTTTCCTCTCATCGGATCGGCAGAGAGGAAAATGGCTCTAATCCATGCCAGCAGGGATTCTCACAGCCCCTGCAGGATACAGGGACTCATGAGAATGTGTGCTCTTGCAGACGGAATGGACAATGAAAGAGTGTTCCACAAACCGGATGCCATGTAAAAGTGTGCCTTTGTCTTGGTGTTCATCGCGTGAGTTGCCTTGGTGTTTCATCAGTGATGCATTAAACCTGGTCGATTATAAAAAAAAAGAGAAAATTCTCCTGGTTTCTGCTGTACAAAACCCAGACCAACAGAAATGACAGACCAACAGATTAGACAATAGTAAGAAAGTGCATAGAAATTACTTAATAAAATAAAATAATATAAAATAAAATAAATAATAAAATATAAAAATAAAATGAAATAACATAAAATAAAATCTTACATTTTTGGAATCATCGGAATCACTTTAGTGTCTCCAAAAGTGTCGCGTGTTTTTTTTTTTTTGCTCGTCAGTATAAAATAATCTAAACTTAACTAAACTGAGCTAAAATAAAATAAAATAAAATAAAATAAAATAAAATAAGTACATGTATAAAAATATGGAAAAAGATACATGCTACGTAAAATCTATTTTGTTCTTTTCTGTCTGGAGCGTGTTCCTTTCTTTGCTGGTTCCCTCTTTGCTGAACACTGTGCTTTGATTTAGCTTTCCTTTCAAGATGGCCCATTGTAAAAATAAATAAATAAATAATAATAATAATAATAATAATAATAATAATAATAATAATAATAATAATAATACTAATCAAAATAATGTTTACTATAATGTTATGAAGCGTCCGGTAATGCTGTAATAATGCAACACCAACAAAGGTGCAACATCCACAAAAGTGCAACATCAACATGTGCAACAACAACAGTTGCAATATCATTTTTTTTTTTCGCATGCACACTTTTTGTACTTTTTGTACATTTATTCAATATTTTCTTTTCTGCACAACGAATAAACTGCTTGAGTGCATTTATATGCGCACATGGTAAGTCACGGTATATGATCATACAACTTACTCACAAAAAGAGGCATAGATCCTCATGAGCCCCCGCGAGCGCGGGGGTTCATGAGGATCTATGCCTCTTGCACTTGGTGGTGATCATAGTATATTTATAGATAATGTACAACGAAAATAGAGAGGCGTTTGAAAGGTAGATCGTGAATATCACCAACAATAAAAGAACATTTGTGAGCCAGCCGAACCTGTATTCCGTCCCGGCTAAAGCAAAGTGACAAAGCGTGTATGCTATCAAATTTTCATAATTGTGCTGTCCTTTGCAAATCCCCCAGTGAACACCTTACCACTCTGCAAGAGTCATAGATCCTCATGAGCCCCTGCTACAGCAGAGGCACATGAGGATCTATGCCTCTTGCTGAAGTGTCACCTTTATGTCTACACCTCTGGGGCCAGTTGCATGAGTGAACTTAGTCCTGGGCCCCAGATCCACCCCACCTTACGTCTCAGAAAGCATGGGCTGATGCTAGGATGTGACTGTATGAAAGTCCACCAGACAGTACAGCAGGGGCTCATGAGGTTATATACCTCTAGCTGAGCGAAGTCGACCCATGAACTAAACCCTTGCACTTAATTCGCATGGAGGGAGTCAACGTCTTTGCAGCAAGTGACTGTATCAAAGTCTAACAGAGATTATCATTTCATCTGCAAGAGGAATAGATTTTCATGAGCTCATGCAGCCTTCAGGGGCGCATGAGGATCTATGCCTCTTGCTGACCTGAGATCGGCCCCAATTTCTTTTCTTCTCAGCTCCGTACATGGAAACGGTCATTGGCGTTGTGACATGCGAATCCTAGCAAGTACTGGTCACACCCAACACGTTTGTTCCATTTTCAAGAAGCTTAGATTCTCAAGAGCCCCTGCAGTCATAGAGGCTCATTAGAATCATGCCTTATATTAACAGCTGTTGCCTTATATATATCTCTGCTTCTTGTTTGGAGGAGGTCACCGGCCGTTCAACCTGGGAGTGGATCACAAGGACAAAGCATGACCGCTATGAAAGATTCACGCCCACGGACAATAAAACTACTGGTTTTGATCACGTCTGCCAAACGACCACCAAATTAGCTCTGCGGCAAACGCCGGAGATGGACCGCCGCAGGTAGCTGAACTGTTGTGCTGAGTTAATTCAAACTAAGTTTTGTGTGTAGATGACTTAACTAAGTCGTTAACACTAGACGCATGTCGTGTTTCTGAAATCCATGTTACTTCAACGTCAAAGATTCCTAGACGTCTAACACAGATCATACTGAGGCTAAAAGCTTCAAATTTGTACACTGCCATATGCAAGCTACATTATAGTACTTGCAGATAAGGATATAGACCAATGGCTTAGCTCAGGGGTGGTGCCAGAATAGCTTGGCGCCTAGAGGCGCCAAGCTATTCTGGCACTACCCTTGAGCTATTTTAGTCAAACTTATTTTACACACTGGTATATTCCGAATGATAAGGGTTTGAAGGAGTTAGTTATTAGGATTTAACGCCGAGAAGCAAACTAAACCATCTCACGGCGTCATTGAAAGGAGCATGAACACAAAGTTGTTTCAGCAAAAGGCATAGATCCTCATGAGCCCCCGCTAAAGCGTGGGTTCATGAGGATCTATACCTCTTGCAGGTTGGCGGTGTTCCATTCATCGAAGGACACACGTTAAGCAAAGTACGAACAACCCCGTTGTCTGTGAAGGTCAAGATCAAGTGAGGGAAATAATTACCTAGAGCTGGCAGCCACAAGTGTCCGTTTCTGTCACGGATGTCCTGCTATCCCTTCCAACCAATTTTCCCATTTGAAAGCTACGCAAAATTATGTCCCCGCGCATGAACTGAGTATCGAGTGTCAACATCGATTCTCTCGCACTAGGTGGACTTTAAAGAGGATACTCCGAAGATGTGCAGGCACCCCAGCAGCAGAGCCTGGTTCTAACTGGCAGTAACAGACGTGTAAGTGCCCGTTCAAATATGCTTTTGTTGGTTGCTGAACATGCTATGGGTGCCAGGTGTCGAATCAATTTTCAAGCACTTGAATGGACTTTCATTTTCACAGCCAGTGGCAGTACATTGTGTTTTTGAAATCGTCGCAGGTTCAGCGCGTAAGTTTAACGCGTCTCAGTGTTCGAGGAACACGGGCATAAAGTAGGGATCGGCCTGAGGCAAAGAACCTCATGAGCCCCCGCAGATGCTCAAGAGGTTTTATGCCTCAAGCTGTTGGTTGGTGTTCAGACTTTCTCGGCACTGTAAGAGTTAAAGGTACTATACCGCGGATCGTTAAGACTAACGAATCAAATACAGCGCCAGTCGGCAAAGAGTCCCTATCTCCCCACATCCCCACTTAAAGAAACATTAGATTAGTGTGCAATCAAACACAATTTATGTGTCTGACTGGGCGCCTCTCCGTATATGAATTTTGCTCCTCCACTTCTCACATGAAGTGTTGAAATCGTCTGCTTAAACCCGTATTTGGATGCGCGAATCCTCCGAACAGCCTCTTTAACTATAAATGATCGAAACTTAATCACGAGTGAAAATGGCTCCATGATGGCTCTTTGCTTTCTATTTGTGGTGTGTAATGAAATCCATTTGCAATTTAATAAGCACTGCTAGAATAGAAATCTGGTAATGCGCTCTCATATTACCGCGGTCACCTCCAAGATCAAGCTTATGAAAACTGGGAGGTGATCGTGCCTGTAGCGACAGTTGCAAAAGATGGATGCACCGTGAAAGTTCTAGGGTAGTGTAAAGTGGCGGAACTTTAAAAAAAAATTAAACATTATTAATGAATGAAGAATTAATTAATTAATTTTACATTTGCTGGAATGACTGATCGCCTTTTATGTGTGCTGGTCTTTTACCTTGCTGACACCATTTTGTATGTATGTTCTTTGGACTGCCGTGGCTCTTTGGTGTTAAATTAACCCTTTGGCTGTTGATAGCGCTTTTAGTCGGGATGATACCTGCAGGAATCATTGCGACAATAAGCGCTACCGACAGCCATAGGGTAAAAAAAAAAACACATAAACAATTTAATAATACCACTGGTTGTGTCCGGATAAATCAGGATTCATCCTCAGGCGACGGTTGACACAAGAATAGTCTGAAATTTATCTTAACAGTCTACTCTATAGGATGGGGGGGGGGGGGGGGGGTGGGAGAGGGGGGTAAAACTTCACATCATTCCTTGTGTGTGTTGACCACCGCCTGTGGGTTCAATGGCCTTTTGACCACATTGTCTGATTAACTGGGACTCTGACGATGCAATCAAGATGGTGCGTCCGGGAGACAGTCTGGCACCAGAAACCCGAGCTCTGCGGAAAGAAAGCTGAACACCACCCAAATGCAAGAGGTATAGATCCTCATGAGCCGCCGCTTTAGCGGGGGCTCATGAGGATCTATGCCTCTTGCTGAAGCCACTTTGTATCCATGTCCCTTTGACGGCAGCAGATCTTTCACGTTGAAACTACATTCTTTCAAAAACGCGATATGTGTCCACCAGCGGTGAAGCGGTGAGGACAAATTCACCCCTGAGACACCACACTGGGAGATGAATCAGCCATGACAGTTCAAAGGTAATGCTAGACTAGCTTAGCGCCGGTGAGCACAATCTATTTCATAAAAGCTAAAACTACACAGAACATCACAGCGAAGAAAGAAAAACGCATAGAATAGACAGTTACAACATAATACATTTGATAATTGTGTGGTAACTGTCTTCCCTAAGCGTGTTTCTTTCGTCATGAGGAGGTTTTCTGCATTTTACACGCTTTTCCATCGCCGTTTTGGTCAGGATTTTAAAGCATAGAGAAAACTAGAGAAAACTGACGAAGACAACATGCATATTTTGTAAAATGTTAACCCTCTGCGTGTCGGTAGCGGTTTTTTGTCGCGATGATTCCTGTAGGAATCATCGCGTCAAAAGCCGCTACCGCCACGCAAAGACTTAATTAAATAATGTAAGAAATACTGCGCGAAAGGATTACCGTTAGCGCAACGCAAAACCTTCGTTTCTATCATAAATAAAAGATCAAAATATGACAATAAAGCTTCAAAGAGAAACTCTGATTGATTGATATAGACTGAGTACAGGAGCCATAGATTCTTATGATGCCTTGCGGCTAGGAGGGCCTCATAAGAATCCATGCACCCTGCTAGTAATAACAATGACAACTAAAGAATGAAAGACTAGAAGGAAAGCGTGAAAGATAGACATAAATATAATTTTATTAACCCTAACACTGACAGTGGACGCAGGCTGTGTTTTCGAAATCATTGTCAACTCAACGTCTAACTGACCCAAAGCAGTCAAAGATACAAAGAGGCAAAGCAAAATGGATTGTGTTAACTTTCTCTCTGCAGTGAACTGGTTAAAATTTGCGCATGCGGACACTTCTGAATAATTATGAGTGCTGGTCTGTGATTCTAGACTTACGGCTAAAAGCCGTAAGGTCTAAAATCATAGACCAGCGCATTTTGATCAATGCTAACTAATTCCTAGATTTTTTTCAGCTCAGAATATGTGTACGCCAGTCTCATATCGCGGCGCCGATAGTGTTATATTAAATCTTCCTGTTTTTGTGCGACCGCCAGTCCCCGGAAAATGTTCATTAAGTGTATAGTACTCTTGCAATTTGCTTAGTTTTTCTCTATTTTCAATATTCCGTCTTCTGTTAGGGGATCACAGCCATAATTAATGGGTCAGCTGATAAGGCTAAATATGCTTTGTGATGCTGTTCTTCAGACGTACATTTGACAGGTGTTTGCATACAACCTTGAAACTAACGATTTTTTTTAAATTAAAGAGAGAGAGAGAGAGAGAGAGAGAGAGAGAGAGAGAGAGAGAGAGAGAGAGAGAGAGAGAGAGAGAGAGAGTTAGTTAGTTAGTTAGTTATTTGGGTTTAACGCCGAGCAGGCGACTAAGGCCATCTCACGGCGGGATGGGTAAAAATCTGGTCAGCCAGACTAAAAGCAAGGTCTTAAGACAAGATGTAAATATAGCTTAAAAATGTCAGGCTAAAATGTCGCACAAAGTCTTTAAGAGAGAGAGAGAGAGAGAGAGAGAGAGAGAGAGAGAGAGAGAGAGAGAGAGAGAGAGAGAGAGAGAGAGAGAGAGAGAGAGAGAGAGAGAGAGATGTGGTCAAAATATGTGATCCTAGGCATTCTTCACAACGTGGTTTATGACCAATTCCTACAGAGCTAAAAAACAAAACAAAAAAATAACAACAAAAATCAAGATGAGGATTCCATCCCAAAGTTTACCGTATTGTTTGGAGCTCAGATGCGTTTATCTTTTATGAACATTCAGAGTTGTTCATATTTTTATGCTTATAATGCTGATCCATTTCCCTCCTCTCTAAGCCAACCTCTGATCAACACACACGTCGGCGCACACAAATAAAGACGGACACACGGCGTTTCCCGCCATTAGTACGCTCTGTGGGCTGGTGTAGCGACAGGAATCCATCTACTACTCTAACCCACCCACCATTCATAAGCTCTTTGGTCTAGCGTAGCATAGCTATTCTGAAGAATGATAATAGCACGAGCAGCGAAATGACGTCACTTCAAGCTTCAAGTCATGGCATCATTAGCATGTAGCCCCACGACTGACGCCGTGTTCATAGTGACGACTCGATGTTATACGTCATCATCGCAGTACTAACATTTGACGTATCAGAGGATCAAATTTGCAATTTTCTTGCTGATTTTCATGCATTTGACCTAATTCTACACCAGGGCCGGGAAAAACAGTATGCAAACACTATTTATGAAAAATCATGCGGGTATTAATGAGACGATAGCTTTTTTCGTAAAGAAAAATTAAAGTTATGTTAGCTGTTTCAAAAATGACTCCGAAAAAGTGGTGCAGAAAACTGATTTTCACACCTAGGGCATACAGGTGACAGTTGACCTAATCGTACCCGACAGCCTAGACAAACTGCAGGCTTATGTAAATACCGTATACTAAAAATCATGGGATTATTAATGAGAAGATTGGGGTTTTTTTTGTGTAAAAAAGATTCAGTTGTTTCAAGATTAACCCATATAATTCGTGAAATTAATCCCAAAAACGTGAAAATATATTTTTTTCAAAACTTTTTAAATTATCACTCAAAACGTTCTATGGATACAATGCTGGTTAACGAACTCATTCAATATAGGTACAATATCCTAAAATGTCAAGCTTGTCCGTCCTCAAACGCGGGCTCTAGTCGCGCGCGCGCGCGCGCACACACTCACACACACACACACACACACACACACACACACACACACACACACACACACACACACACACACACACACACACACACACACACACACACACACACACACTCATACGGCGTTTGGCTCCAAAAAAAAAGTTCTCTAGCAAGGTTTGCGTAGCTAGACGTGACGTCATCTTTTTCGTGTTACTTCTTTGCAAGAATTTCTGCGCAGCACGCCAAAAAACGTCATGTGCATGCTCCGGAATGCGGTCCAACCCAGCCCCATTTCAAAGTCCACCGTATTTTGTAAATACGGTGAGACAACAAACCAACAAACACACGTTTAAAGACTTGAGGGAGAGGGAGAGGGAGAGAGAGAGAGAGAGAGAGAGAGAGAGAGAGAGAGAGAGAGAGAGAGAGAGAGAGAGAGAGAGAGAGAGAGAGAGAGAGTTGTGGTCAGAATATGTGATCCTAGGCTTTGTTTACAAGGTGGTTTATGGCCAATTTCTGTAGAGGTACGGGCTCCAGATTTCGTGAGAAAATGGGAACAAAACAAAGGAGGGAAAACCACATCAAAACGTAATTTGGCGCCAAAATGTCACAAAACGAGATTACATGCTGAACACCATCGATGTGCTTTATTTTGCTGTTCCTCAGCAAAATGTGCTAATAGGTACATTAACCGCACTTTGTGGTGAATCAGACGGTCTTATCAATCAAATAACAGGTCAGTTGATAAGGATGAATATACAGGGATCATATTTCCCTGTGCCGCGCTTCACATTCGTAATCCACGGTAGCTTTGTCGCCAGATAATTTAATCCTTGGTCTGACTGAAGAACACAGAAGTAAATTGATGCATCAAGAGACATAAATCCTCATGAGCCCCCCACATAATGCGGGGGCTCATGAGGATTTATGTCTCTTGCTGATGTGTGGCGTTTCTTTATGAAAAGGGACACAGATCAATATGCCATGAATTTCACATTTCTTAGACTCTGCTTACGGTAAAATTTCATTCATTCCCTGCGCCATTTGTGATGAAAACACATGACAGTTCTCCTTCACAGTTTTAAAGTAGTGTCCCATTAAAATACAGTAAACTCCGGATATAATAAATCACCAGGGTACGCAGTTTTCTTGTTGATATTTCCAAAGTTTGTTATAAGCGAAGTAATTTACGTAGGAGGATAGCTGTCGCGACCTTAAAAAAGTGTTGTTTTATCCGACTTTTGTTATATCCGACCTTGTTATACGCGGGATAGACTGTATCAAATAACGTTGAGTGGCAGAAGGCTTTCAAAGCTCCAGCTTTCGAACCCTGCGGCGCCTTGGGCATCTTGGCAACGACAATGAACAAAGACATAGTTTCACTTGGAGAAGGCACATCATACCATTTCAAATGACTCAATGGGAGATTTTAAAGTGCGACTCACACATCGTGCGTTCCTAAGTTTCTCTCGGAAAAATTACGGTTGTCATATTTAATAATACTGATTTTAGGTGTACTTTGGAGACGACATACCATACCATGCCATACGAATCAATGGGAGATTTTAAAGTGCGACTTACACACCGTGCGTTACTATTTCTCTCGGGAAAATTACGGTTCTCATATTCTATAATATTGATTTTAGGTGTACTTTGGAGACGACATACCATACCATGCTATACGAATCGATGGGAAAAGCTTAAAGTGTGACATACAGACCTTGCGTTCCTACTTCTCCCGATTCCGAAAATTACGATTCTCATATTTCGTAACATTGATTTTCATCTCTGACTCGTGATAGTATGGAGTTTTTTTTTCTTTGTGTATAGTACTTAAGTCCAGATCAAATACTATACAACTAAAAACAAAAGACTATCGTGCCTATGTCCGCCTTAGTTGGCCCGCGCACGGTCGTGCGCGGACCAGCTGCGGCTGACGTTTGCTCGAGGACCTATTGCTTACTGGTAAGTAGGTCAAATGGTACTCTCATGTCGATCAAGTCGGCAGGGCCCACCACTCGCTATTCTCGGCTTAAGTCTGGGTCGAACTAATCGATATTAGTCGATATCTCGCAGACAGTGCTGTATACAGGATTTGAAATGGATCCAAGCGGTCCTTTGGCTGACAGAAAGCCTCGAAGCATATATCCCGGTCAATCGCATCGGGCCGTGTTATAATGTTTATATTCTCTAAGACGTCAGTCGTTGTGAGGATGATATTCTCCTAGACGTTATGTACGGATTTGAGGTTAATATCCTTCATAACGTCGTGCAGATATCAGGTTAATATATTCTTCATGACGTCGTGCAGATATGAGGTTTATATTTTCTTGGACGTCTTGAGGTTTACATTTCGAAACGTCACATAAATGTGAGGTTCACATTCTCGATGTCATGTGCAAATAAAGTTTATATTCTACAAGACGCCATGTAGACAAAACGGTTATATTCTCTTAGGTGTCTTGTTCTTATCGATATGTGGTTCGTAGTCATCGAGACGTCATGCAGATATGACGTTCATACGTATTTTTCGAAATGTCATGTAGGTATAACGTTTAGAGCCTCTTAGACGTCGAGTAGATGTTAATTTGGCTAGCATCCTCTGAGAAGTCATGTCAATATGAGGTTGATTTTCTCCTAGACATATCGATATGCGGTTTATATATATTCTCCAGCACAACAGCGGTATAAATTAAAGGTATTTTACACTTAAAATTGTTTTAGTTAACAGAGGTTTTAAAACACTTTTAAAACTGGTGCACGACAATTTTTTAGGAAAAGTTAACAACGTTTTAGCTAACAATTGTCTACCGCACTACGTCACCAATATATAAATAGCCCGAGGGGGTTTTCTTTGAATAGTTTATTCGCAGTAAATATTTATAATCACCAGTATGGAGAGAAAATCCCAATGAACAAAGAAACACGATTAGCAAAGACAGTTACATCACAATGTATTAATATTTAGGCCTGATCAGAATATGTATACAAACAAGTACACACTTTGCAACTTATTTTTTTATGATAATGATAATGAGGATGCAACTGAGGGTGTGACGTGAAACAATAGCTGACGAACTGACTGCGCTATTGTGGCATTGATGGCAATCGAGCTTATTATAATTATATACAAAGTTAGGTTGTGTTACGCCAGCGGACCTCCGCAGATCTTTCCGACAATATTTAACTTCCCAAGGCTTTTCAGTCCTTCTCAGTAAATCTCAAACGCTGAAACCGATGTTGTTTGTCGTTGTATTCCGTCATAGGAAGCAGCGATCTCTCTTTTCTTTACTGATGTTGTCGAATTCAATGAAGCGTCTGATTCAAAATAGTGCCCATTCAGCGTCCATTCAGTTTAAAAAGCGTTTTAGCGCGTTTAGAACAGCTCCGAGCACTTCTAAAGTTACAAGCGAAAATCGTGGCTAGAACAGTGTTAAAACTTCGGTGCACCGCATATAAGCGCGCTACACATCACAGCAAGATATGGCTCGACCATAATAGTTCAAGGGTGGTGGCAGAATAGCTTGGCGCCAAGCTATTATGCCACCACCCTTGAACTATCATGGTCGATCTGTCTCCTGAATTGTAATGCAGTCCTCAGAGGATAACTCCAAAATGTGGGAATTTCGTACCTCGGGCACAATGAGTTAAGGGGTTTATATTCATCACAAACACTTCATCAACAGTCGGATGTGTGTGTGTGTGTGTGTGGTGTGTGTGGTGTGTGTGTGTGTGTGTGTGGTGTGTGTGTGTGTGTCAACTGGTCTCTTCTTCTGGATATCCGGGCCAAAATCAAAGACCGGGACAATTTCTCTGACGACTCTCTTCAAAACATAAAGTCCAAAATCACAAACCAGCACGCTTTTTCATTTACGTCATACATCATGTGGACGTCATCAGTAAACAATTTAAACACCTCATCAACGGCTCAATATTTATGACGGTCTGTCATTCTGCACATCACGGACACAAATAAAATAACAATACAAGTTTTGATCAAGAACATTTTTTTTTAATTCGACGTAAAGAGAATTAAGAGGGAAAAAAGATATTGGTAAAATTGGGACGAGCAGGAGGGAGCAGCCATACCCAAAATGCCCCCTTGTGTGATGCCGAAAGGGCACTCTTTATAATGTAACACGTTTAGCAGCAGTAAATCATCACACGGTGGTCTTAACATGAACGTACCAGTGAAAACAATACTAAACTACCAACAAAGAAAGAATGCGCTCTTACATTGAGTACCACAGAGGAACTCGATCGTCACACTATATCGTATAAGATATACATTCATTTCTTTCTTCACAGATACTATATAAATGAGGAAATTTTTTTCTTTTGAATTAACCACCTTGAGATGGCCTAGGTCGCCTTCTCGGCGTTAAACTCTAATAACTAACTGTAATTAACTGTTTTGACATCAGTGATGTTTCGTTTGCAAAGAACGATTCCCAACAATAAACGAGAGCAAAGTCTGGGCGGATAACCAGGGTGCACCATTGGCATAATTATACACTCCAAACATCTCCAAGAGGCACAGATCCTCATAAGCCCGGAGGGCTCATGAGGATCTATGCCTCTTGGAGATGTTTGGAGTGTTATCTACGCGTATGGTACGAGCTGGTTATCCGCCGTGACTTCGCTCTCGTTCGTTGTTGGGAATCGTTCGCTGCAATCGAAGCCTCACTATTCTCAGCGAAGTCGGATATTATATTACACTGAGCAACATTTTGCTTGATATAGTGCCGATAACAGGCAGATGTGATTACGAGACCCAAATCAAAATGTCCGAGTCGTATAACGAGGACATTTTGATTCGGGTCAAGTAAACACATCTGTCTGTTTATCGGCATTGTATCAAGCAAAATGTTGCTCAATATAATTTATGTACCCAGTCCAAAACAAAACTGTGCCTCGCGTCATTTATTTTGTGGCTGATTGCGGTGTTCAGACAAAACACATGAATGGCAGACGACTGCATAATCGCTGTCGACTCAGCGCGTAGAATTCATCTGATTATAAAGACATCGGTGCTTTGTATAACCGTGCGTGTTACTGCGTAAATTCTAATTGTAAATAGATCACGCATGATTGCGGAACATGCCTGGATGTTTGTTTATTTAGTTTTGTTTTTTCAGGTTGTCTATATCGCCAGCTGACATCTCGTCACTTTCACTAGTCAGTGCCAGCGACTGGCGTCTGTTCTCTGTTCGTGATGTGTATAAGATGTACATTTCGAGCGTCCGTACACACAGAAAAAGGATTTCATTACTACTACACATAAGCCGCTTGTTAATGTTGCAGTATGAAAATATTTCGCGATTCCGTTTCCGTTTTGAAAAATGTGAGTATCGTTAAGATCGAGCCTTCTTGGCGCACAAGGGATTTTGGGAAGGAAAGTATATCAAGCAAGTTCATGAATATTAATTTGCTTGTTATACAATGTGTCAATACTACATGTGTCAAAGAAGGAAAAAAATTATGGAGTGGGTATATACTTTCATCTTGTCACTCAACACTATACAGTGGTTTTTTTTTCTTTATTAGTTATTGTTTACTTATTTTACAGGCTTGACAGTCACCCATCTGGTCTGATTATTTTTAAGATAGTGACAACATACAGAATACGATATAACACATGCATCAAAAGAATCACAACCAATTGTCTTTGTTTGATAAATGCGTCTGTTGAGACCATGGTCTTCGCGGTACAAGTAGGACACGACTCGTAGGTCTTCGTAATTACTTAACCCTTCCAGTAGAAATCACCTGGACAAAAAGCGCTACCGACACCCAAAGCAAGAGGAGGAACTACCGTGCAAATTCTCATTTGTATGCTGGATTGTGATTTCGGACCTTGCGGCTGGAAGCCGTAAAGTCCAAAATCACAAACAAACATACATTTGTATCTATTTAGTACAAAATGCAAAAAGATGGGAAGAAGAAAAAAATACATGAAAATAAACTTTCTTCTTTCTGATCCACAGTAGGTCAGAATGTTTCGTCTGAACAAACTGTAAAGGCCCCGCCACACGAGCCGGTTGTGCCCCGATTTTGAAGCCGATTCCGATCCGATTTCGATCGGATGACGTCAATTATCCGATCCGGTCCCAATCGGCTGGGAATCGGGTGTCTAGAACCTGCTCTATTTTTCCGTTCCGATTCGGCCCCGATCGTAAGCTTCAACCAATCAGAGCGCGTCTCGCAAAGCATGTCGTTTCACAGTTTGCAAATGGCCGAGCACGCCTGTTGTGATCAGTACCACCGCCGTTGCCGCTGATGTTTCGCACGCCTCTTCCCAAATATGATGCAAAACTGCTGATAATGCAAGCACATCATCATCACTGTCAAAACTAGCCGTCATTTTGCAGAACAGGTACGACTTTGATCTTCGGTTCAAACCGGTCGGCTAAACAAGTCGGGACTGTGTGGCAGTACACACGTTTTTTAGTCCGGCCCGATCACCTACCGATTCGAAAACTGATCGGGAATCGGCCTCAAAAACGGGCTCGTGTAGCGGGGCCTTAACGGGCACGTCACCTTATATACACTGAATATGTTTTGCACGTGTGTGTTTGTGTGTTGTGTGTGTGTGTGTGTGTGTGTGTGTGTGTGTGTGTTGTGTGTGTGTGTGTGTGTGTGTGTGTGTGCGTGCGTGTGTGTGTGTGTGCGTGTGTGTGTGTGTGTGTGTGTGTGTGTGTGTGTGTGTGTGTGTGTGCGTGTGTGTGTGTGTGTGTGTGTGTGTGTGTGTGTCTGTGCGTGCATGTGCGTGTACAGGTCAGCAATTACTTTCTGTACGCAACTGAATAATTTCAGCACAGTTTGCGGAATGTGTGCTGGGCCTGATGATCATGTTCTGTAATCATCACGCCAGCCTGTTACCGTATACACATTGAACAGGTTTATGTCAGCACAAATGTTCGTACAAGTAAATGTAGACAAACTGAATATTTTCAGCACATTTTTTTTTTTTTTTTGCATCTGCTGGTCCAGAAGGACTAACATCGTATAGTGCATGTAAGCTTACATGCATAAAAATGAACTTTTTAAACTCATTCTAAACGAACGTCATCCGGATACGGGGCTTAAGCCGTGTATCCGTATGCCGGTTGTCTCGAATGCGTTAAATTACAATTTTTGTACTGAGGTCAGCATCCATATACACCACTGAATTTGTATTTGTTTTCAGCACAGTTTGTGTATATGAGCTGGTCATTTATAAAAGTAGTAAGATCCACAATCACAGACCAGCACACACTGATTGTAATTTTATATCTTTGCCATTGTATATTGAGAGAACAACTCAACGAAGAAAAAAAAACACGCTTAGAAAGACAGAATAAAATTTATTAATATTTGCGGTTAGAACCCCTTTTCAAAATAAACATACAAACAAGAACACAATTTGCATCTTATCTTAATATTTTTCAGCAAGGTTTGGTTTACGTGTCCATAGGTCTAAACTCACACACTGTCTTTTCTAAGCGTGCTTCTTTCTTCGTTCGCTGCATTTTACACGTTTTTTTGGCTCCTTTTCGGCCGGGATTTCACTGTATACTGTACACGTATATTTAAAGGTGCACAATTATCGTACACATTCATTTTTTGTGCAAGTTCGGGATTCATGCACATCACTGAATCTTTTTTAGCACAATATGTGTGATGCGTACTGGTCTATGATTTTAAACCTTGCGGCGAAAGCCGCAAGGTTCAAAACCACAGACCAGAACACAAGAAAGCAAGCTGTGTTTGTTGCTTCCATACTCCAAAACTGATGAAAGGTGTCATACAGTTTTTTAAAATTAAAAAAAACAGAAACAACATCATGGGTCGTGTAAGTTGCTGGCTGATAACGCTCGCTGTCCTGTGTTGAGGGGTTCGAGTCTAACGTTCAGTCTCCTTGGGGCGGGGGTCCTGGCGTCCTCAGCGCCCTTCCCCTCCCTCCGATACTCGTGAAGCGCCACGTCACTGGATGGTCGTAAGGTGGGACGCAACACCCAGTCTGGTCGATGCCTGCAAAAAGAAAAAGTGTGCACTCGTTATATCTCGTCACTTCTGCCTTGTCACTTCCGCTTTGTTACATCCAAGCAATTTGTAAAATCCAAACCGTTTAGGCCATTATAATGCATAAGGTGATTCGCACGATTTTGGCCTTAGCTGGCTCGCGCAGTTGCGCGGGCCAGATAAAGCCGAAAATCGTGCCAATGACCTTTTGCTTACTTGGATGCTTGTAACACCAGCAGACGGTCCTGGAAATAAACATTAGCTATCACTCCGGTTCTGAATTATTGCACTGTTTGTCGATGCATCAGTATCAGTAAAAATTAAAAGGGCGAGGTAATCGAGGATTTTTCTGCCAAGAATATCGTACACTTACTGACTATCCGAGCCAGTCAGGGGCACGAAACTATTTGCACAACAATCTTCGATTGCCTCCTACTGTGATCAGCACGCAGACCGTACGAGTCTGTGGCTGGCAAACCTGTGTGTCCACGGCAGTGCTCCACAATATCTTTAGGGGCTTATCTCCACTTAAATTGACAAACCCGCCAGACCCCATCGCTACTCTTGTTAGACCAGATTCGTTATTTCTGCCCGTACAAATTGCGGGAGTATTCCTGAGATAGACCTACTCTTGGAGTGCGCTACAAGTACACTCTTCTATTCAAATGAGATGCTTAGCATCTCATTTGCATAGAAGTGTGCTTGTGGCGTACTCCCCGAGCGGGTCTATCAGCAAGTACTTGCATCTCATTTGAAGAGAAGTATAAATGTGGCGTACTCCCCGATACGAGTGGTTCTGTCTGGAGAGCACTTTCGCAAACAGTACGGGTGGCTTTGGAGAAGGGTTCGACAAACAGATTTCTGGAGCAAGAGCCTTCAAGAACGCTGTCCCCACTCTACGGAACAATATCCTAGCCACCCTCTTAAATGCTGTCAGTATTCAGTCTTTCAGAGCCAGTTGTTGACATATGTCTTCATTCGACATTTTCAATTGACAATGCCACGTTGTGTTTCTCCTCCATTCCTCTTTCTCCTTTTCCTATGTCGGCTCCCTCTGAAGCGTCACGAGCATGCATGTGTATAGAATTGATACTAATGCGCCAAGTCGACAATTAAATGATCAGCTATTTTTAACCCGTTCAGTGCCAGCTGACGCAGACTGCGTTTCTGCAATCTTCGTTAATTCAAGACAAAAAAAAAAAAAAAGGATGTCCGAAGAACTTGGATTCAAAGTGGTGTCAGCAAGAGGCATAGATCCTCATGAGCACCCACAAACTGCGGGTGCTCATGAGGATCTATGCCTCTTGCAGTTGGGTGGTGTTCAAATTATCTCGACACTGAAATAGTTAACAGATTGAGCGCAACATGGATTTGACTATAAAGAGACATTCTCACTTTATATCCAACAAATTCATGTGACCACTGGGCGAAGACGTAGATCTTCTGACAGCGTCCGGGAGGTTGCCCTCGGAGCGGCTCCAGCTGCTCAGCCCGCGGTTCGAATCCCCCGTGAGCAGCACAGTGCGTCCGTCAGTGCGATGGTGCTGGTAGGGGGAGGGCACGTAAAGTCGACCTCCACACCCCAACCTGTCGTGGCCTTCACCTTGACCTAGTGCCACCAGCTGAGAACAGAGAAAAGAGTTTAATAAAATGGACGACTCATTGATTAACTCATTGATTGATTGATTGATTGATTGATTGATTGATTGATTGATTGACTGATTGATTGATTATTTGGTTGATTGATTGACTGACTGACTGACTGACTGATTGATTGATTGATTGATTGATTGATTGATTGATTGATTGATTGATTGATTCGTCCGTCCATTCCTTCGTGTATGTATTGATTCAAATGTGTGCTGACCTTTGGATGGTTTATCGTTAATACTAATAACAGCCAACAGGGCAAGAGAAATAATATGATCTGATTGGTTGTGTTGGACCGTTAGTGAAAACTCCTGTGATAAATATATCAGACGTTTCAACTCTCTCTCTCTCTCTCTCTCTCTCTCTCTCTCTCTCTCTCTCTCTCTCTCTCTCTCTCTCTCTCTCTCTCTCTCTCTCTCTCTCTCTCTCTCTCTCTAAGGACATGATTGAAAAAAGGTCACTGAATGTATCTAATCATTTATCCTTGAAAAATAAAGTTTCATTTCATCTCTCTCTCTCTCTCTCTCTCTCTCTCTCTCTCTCTCTCCTCTCTCTCTCTCTCTCTCTCTCTCTCTCTCTCTCTCTCTCTCTCTCTCTCTCTCTCTCTCTCTCTCTCTCTCTCTCTCTCTCTCTCTCTCTCTCTCTCCACACACACACTGGCTGTCTTCTTCGATTCGCTACCGCTACAGCGGTACCGAACTGAGGGAGCCGTTCTGTCTGTCTGTCTGTCTCTCTCTCTCTCTCTCCACTCACGCCCACCTTCCTCCCTCCATCCTTTCCTCTTGCTATGAAAAAAAAAATCATCTTCAAAGGTTTCTTAACAATAATCTTACTCCATACCTCAGCCTCCAATTCCAAATCAGAGTCTGGACTTAAGGAGGTAGGCTCGGGGCTGCGTGGAGTGGCGATGGCGTATGCCGGTTGCGTCTTCTCGCATTTCTCCACGTGAATTGACGGGAATGACGTTCTGTCCTTAGGGGTTCTGCAAGTCAAGCCGCTAACGTCAATGATAAATTTCTAATTCCCTTTGCGCTAACGACTTCAGTCAGTCTGGAGGCTAACAAGCTTAGACCCAAACAGACCCTCTGTTTGAGGTCGAAATTGGACAACAAATTGCATAGATTCACATGCTCATGTAAATCTATGCCTCTTGAAGAGTCCTTCAAGTTGAAACTTTCTCAAGCATGAACAAATTTGTCTGGATGGCGGTACTCTGAGAACTAAAAGAACATCCTCAATTATCTGAGTCACAAATAGAGCTGATTTTTATCAACGAGAGGCACTGGTTCTCAGTAGCAGCTTCTAATGTAGGGGCCCATGTGGATCTGTGTCCATTGCAGATGAAGGGAGCTGGGAGGTCTCGACTGAAGATGACAGTGGGACCGAGAGGACACGTCGTAAGGAGGTAAAGAGACTGGATTAATTCTTATTCCTGCGGCCAAATGTCAAAAAATGTTCCTTTTTATGCGGAGAAGGGATCTGAAGGGTGTGTGTGTGAGTGTGTGTGTGTGTGTGTGTGTGTGTGCGTGCGTGTGTGTGTGTGTGTGTGCGTGCGTGTGTGTGTGCGTGTGTGTGTGTGTGTGTGTGTGTGTGTGTGTGTGTGTGTGTGTGTGTGTGTGTGTGTGTGTGTGTATGTGTGTGTGTGTGGATGGGAGATGGAGGTGGTTAGGGAGGAAGGTGGCCGGGTGTGGAGACGGAGATACGCCAAGCAGGTAAAGTCTCGTCTGTTTTTGGAGAACATTAATTTTAGAGAAAAAGGAAGCAACTAAGATTGCTTGCGCTGGCCGTTTGTCTATCTGTCGATGAATGGCAAGTCCGAAAAATAATGACTCCCCTACTAACATCAGCTGATCTTTGTGCAACCCATGAATCGTTTTTATTTCTCTCTCTCCAAGCCATTGCTCGAGACAGCTGAAACCGGAGTCGGCTAGCAGACGCGAACAGCCGATAAATGGTCCACTCCAACTCTAAATATTGACCCTTGCAACCCAAGAAACGTTGCCATTTTCTCTTTTATACGTCATTGCTTGAGCCAGCTAAGAACGAAGTCGGCCTGCGGACCTTCTGCTGACTGGAGATGTATGTTGTCAGCGTAGAGTCTGCAGCCAGACCTACTTGGCTTCTGTCCAGACTGTCGGTATCCCGGCTACCGTATGCCCAGGAGCTATCAGCAGATCGTTAACACGTTGGAGACGTGCTGCCTTCGGACACGCGGCTTTAAAGCCGCGTATCCGAACGCATCACGTCTCCAATGTGTTAAGGAGGTGACAGTGATAGCTTAGACGTCGCCAGCGCAAAGTCTGCATCCAGACAGTCATTGCGTCTATCCGGACTATCCCTAGTCTCCCTACGCCAGATGCAAGAGTTGCTGATCGTTAACACGTTGGAGGCGAGCTGCATTCGGATACGCGGCTTACGCCGCGTATCCAAACGCAGCATGCCTCCATAGTGTTAATGAGATGTCAGTGATAAGTTAGAGAGGCCTTACAGTCAAGTGATGATCGTTAAGATCGATTCTCTCAGGTCTCTACACTCAACCCCTCCATACTCAAGAGTATTATCGTGAGTCAATGCCTCAGAAAGGAAGGGACAGGGCCAATTTATATACAATGTAAATCTCCCTTGCAAAGACCAAAGAAGGAAATAAGAGTGAAGCATAAGACTGCATGGTGCTAGCAGGAGTTTCGTCGCCAAAGGGTTTGAAGAGTGGCTTTGTAGCTAGAACGAGCTTTATAAACATTACTTTAAAAACAAGTATAGCTATGTTTCTAGACGTATGCTTTTTTATCGTAAAAGAACTGCGAGATCAGAATTGTGTTTCCACGTGGTACATAACGATATATTTTTATTTGTCTTTTGGTCAGTTCATTAATTCCTATTAATATCCTCCTTGCACATGTAGTGATCGGGACAGGCAAGTTTTATTGGATTTCTTTTTTTTAAACTCAATTTTCGAATTTGGGGGAAAAAAGAGGGAAAAGGGGGCAAAAAAATGTGCTCCTTAATTTCATTTTAAAGATCATTATATAGCAGATTAATTTTATTTAATATACATGTATATATACTAAGCATCAGGGCTGCCCGCAGCACCGCAAGGGCCGCGCGACCCCAGTTCGAGTAGGTCTCGCGATGACAGAGCAGCCAAAGGGGCCTGATGATAGTAGCTTTGACTACTGCAAATCCGCTGCGCCACCGCGGGCGCGCCACCGCCTACTAAGCTTAAGTCAGAATACAAGGGAAGAAACGAACACACCCGCGAAATTCAAGCTGTGGCCGGAAGTATCCCGGACCTCTTTCTCAACATATAGAGTTGAACGTTAAACCCTTTAGTAGAGTGCAGTGAAAGAGGACGCTATGCACTGCAGTGCATCCATTGTTTTCTGCCGTGTTTACTCTAAAATCGAAGAGAATTACTCGAAAAGATATTGACAACTGAGCAGTGTTTAAACCAGACTCCATAAAAACTAAACCTTTTCGGGCTGGCCGGGGAAATACGTACCTAAAGTAGTCCAAGAGCTAGCCCGGTCTACCGTGCACCCCCCTCCTCCCCCCCCCCCTCTCCGCCCCAAGAACTCAATAAGATGGGTTTCAAAGTGTACCTTAGTATGTCCTGAGATGTTTAAGCCATCTTCCCCTAAAATCCTTAGGAACACACCAGTATAGCCGATGGCGCAAGGGTACACTCATTCACGCTCTTCACGGATGCTAAAATGATCTTGAGAAACATTTTCCTCTAAATAAATCAGAATTCATTCCAGAAGCCCAAATCATTAACTTAAAAGAATTACAATTAAACTGATGGGTCACATTGAAATTAATGAAATGATCACAAATTTTTATGCTCAATATGCATACTTTGTTAAGAAAACTGGCAACAAAAATATTTAAACAAAGGAGTATGACGTAAGCATGTTTAATGATCATTTTGCGTTCCTTTGCATACATGTAAAATGGAGGTAGGCAGCAGATACAGCCACTGTGGCGCCTAAATGCATCGCAGTATCATAAAATCAGGTTGGGAGTAACTGTGGTACTCTATTCTAACCATTATAACCTCAAAAAGACCTATCAGTTGTTTATAAAATTTCTGAGGGCATCGGCAGCAACATACGTTTCCCAATTTGGCAATTTTAAGTGGGGAAAAGCTATCATTCACCACGAACGTATCGTAAAGGATGCCGACTTTCCTCATTTTATTGCACTTTATGCTCACATTATTGAAACTTAATAGGTAAAGAGAGGTCAAAATGAAATGGAATAACTTTACTAATTTTTTCTAATTAATTTGTGTATTTTCACAACTTGGGGGTAAGGATACAAAATAAACCACTGTGGCACTCACAGTGATCACAGCATCACCTAGTCAAGTTTATAATAATTATGACATCCTGTTTTAATAATGTAAGCCTAAAAATGGACTGCCAGTGCTATAGAAAATGTCTGAAGGCATCTGACATTATTTTTGTCTTTTTTTTTTTTTTTAATTTCATGGAAATGGCCATTTACTGGGTGCACAAATACCTTAACTGTGAGCCACATATTCAATATTTTTTCATTCTGTTTTTGCAGAGGACGCAGAAGGTGTACCTTAACATAATATTGCCTGATTTGTCTCCTGGAATGAATTCTGATTTATTTAGAGGAAAATGTTTCTCAAGCTCATTTTAGGATCAGCGAAGAGTGTGAATGGAGGTACCCTTGCGCCATCGACTATATCTCTGATGTGTTCCTAAGGATTTAAGGGGAACATGGCTTAAACATCTCAGGACATACCAAGGTACACTTTGAAACCCATCTTATTGAGTACTAGGGGGGGGGGGGGGGGGGTGCACGGTCGACCGCGCTAGCTCTTGGACTACTAAAACGACTGCTGCATGCAGCCCGGGTCACAAGTTCATGTCGCCAGTAAGAAGCACTCTTGTTTTAATTTCATTGGATATGCTAATTTACATAAACCAATAAAAAAAAAATGAGCATAGGGCGTATTTCCCGCCACATCTAAAACCCTGACTCGACGTCTGCTATGAATGATGCTTGACAGTGCAAAAAGCCCTGATGCTAAACTATCAGTTTTGATCGGAGGACAAGGTTGGTATAGATTTGTGGCGAAATATCTACTGAGTTTCTCAGTTTGAGGTTTTAGGCGGATGGTTGCTTTGAGGCTTGAAAACTGAAACTGCTCTCGAATCACAGTGCTTGGCCTCTTTGTGTGCCTTTCGTTTCTTCCCTTGTATTCTGACTTGAGCTTAGTAGGCGGTGGCGCGCCCGCGGTGGCGCAGCGGATTTGCATTAGTCAAAGCTACTATCATCAAGCTCCTTTGAGAGCAGCGAAGCCAGTGAAACAAGGTGTCTGTCGCGGCCGGCACCAAGGCCTCCGCCAAGTGGTCTCTTTCGCGGCCATGCCTATGAATTTACATCTTCACCGTCGGTCCTTTAGAAAACAAAATAACTTTAATTTTATTGAATCCGTCAGTTAAAACAGGTTTAAAATTTCAGGGCCACCTTGATTAAACAGTTTGCCATCTATTTACATGTTAAGAAATAAATTTTAAATATCACAGAAGGATTGCTAGTCCCTCTGTGGGGAGGTGGGGGGGGGGGGGGTAGCGGGGGTAGGGGGGGGCGGAGGGGTAGGGGGGGGGGGTCAATAAATATAATCGCGCATGCGCGCTAGCGACAGTCAGTCAGAATTACCTAATTCTTGAAGGAGAGAAAGTCGTCTGCTGGCAGGAGGGAGAACCATCCATTGACATAAAGGGAAGCAACAATCAAGCCACTACGTGATTCAACCTGTGAGTTAATACTTAGTGAATGATTATCAAGACTCATGTAAACTATATTTGTTTTATTTTAAATTGAGAGAGATCATTATCCAGCAATCGAGCCTGACGTCTGCTAGATCATATCTTTCACTCCGCAAGTTTACGATTACCGTAGTTATTCCCAGAACAGTCTCAAGCGCAGCTGTTAAAAGAAAATCTGCAATGTTGGTTATACATGTATTAGGATATTTTGTCCGGAGCTGCCTGAAAACGTCTTTAAAGATATCGCAACAATGGCGGCAATCCACGAATCAAATTATGACCCCCCCTCCTCCCCCCCCCCCCACAAAAAAAAAAAAAAAAAAAAAAGGTAGGTGTTAACAGATTGTCAGTTATAAACACTACATGCATTTCGTTTAAATTTTCAACCCGCACAGTTCAAACAGAATACAAACTATCACACACACACACACACACACACACACACACACACACACACACACACACACACACACACACACACACACGCACACACACATACAGAAATTCTTACAATTGTCTTGTTTTTCTTGCCTTATTTAAGGGGACTCATTTAATGATGCGAAGCTTTGATTGATTTCCTTTGGTAGATACTTGGAATATACATACTAAGGGAATCACTCAACGCTTGACAGCGTTGAGTGATTTTCCTTAGTATTTATACTCAATCGTGTATCAGTATACTGACTGCATACCGTCTGCATACTGTAACATTTGGTATTCTGTATCTTGCCTATAGGGCTGGATACAAAATAGAGTATACGTACTAAGGGGAATCGCTCAACGCTGTCAAGCGTTGAATGATTCCCCTTAGTATGTATACTCTTTTTTGTATCAGTATAAGCAATAGAGTACATGGAAACAGATTCAGTATACAAGATGGAGTAAAATTATAACTACTAAGGGGAGTCACGGAAGGCTTCACAGCATTATAGGATTTCCCTTGATATGTCTCCCAATACAGAATCCGTTTCTGTCAAATGTGTCATGCTTACCTCGCGGCTGATCTGGGACTGTCATCTCCATCCGGTACTTCTTTTGGTACTGGTGAAAACATCGGACGACTGTCCTCGGCAAACCGGTAAACCTGCTCGCTTTCCGACTGCGCCTGGGCAGTCATATCCGGGTGCACTACCGGTCGTGGGTGTGGCTTCCCTTGGCCAACCTTTTCCCGCCTCTCGAACAAATGTTTTTCGACCGTCTTTCCGCCGTGTGCTTTTCCAGAGTTGATAGACATTGCAGGGCTGTTAGTGTAGCTGGCGTTGGATCGACTTTTGAATGTGTCCATCGCAGAAATTTGTATCTGTGGCACAGGGGGAAGTGGTGACACTTTCCCACGTGGAGTAAAATTTTGGACAAACTCTGTGTTCTTTTGGGAAGAAGCGCAGTGTGAGGTTTTAGCACCAGGGAAATTTTCTTCACTTATCGTGAAGCTGTTTAGCGTTGTGGATGTTCTTGATTCCCTCACAGAATCACACATTTTCTGTCATCTTTCAGGCATTCTGGCGTCGCATTTCGACCTGCACATTTGTGCGACGTGTTTTTAACCCGTTCACTGCAGAGAAGAATTGAACACCACGTAATTGCAAGAGGTATATATCCTCACGAGCCTCCGCTGTTGCGGAGGACGTGAGGACCTATGCCTCTTACTAAAACCAATTTGCATCCATGTTCCTTTGACGTTGAACTGACACGTTGAAAAAATACAATCAAAAGCACAGACTGCGTGCAATCTGCGTCCACTGACAGTGAAGCGGTTAAAAAGAGACACCACTAACTCACATACACACACACGTCGGAGTGACACACACCAACGTGTGAACTTTTTTTTATATCAAGCTTCCATGTTTTACGCATGAAATCGAGTTCGATTACATGCAGACGCGATCGTCCTCTCTCGCTGCTTTTTAATTCAGTCTGTTCCTATCGCTGAATTATTGCCACTGTAAACCACAGCATGCAGTGCGTGTCATGCTTCAAAACACACAACACAGCCTATGCATAAATTTTATACAAAATTCACAATAAATTCACATTCAGCACTCGAAACATTCAGCACGATTGTAGACACTGGATGTTTGTTTCTTAGAGCTTTCGCAAAATGCTGATCAGAATAAGAGCTCACCTTGGTTATCTTCCTCTATCATGCTGTAGCGGACTGCAGGAGGTAGCCAGCTTTAACGAGTTCGTCAGCGACAGTTGACGCAGATTGTGTCTCTGAACTCTTTAATTATTTCAACATAAAACATCTCAAGCTGTCCAAAGAAGATGATTGCAAAATGGTGTCAGCAAGAGGCATAGATCCTCATGAGCCCTCGCGACTGCGAGGGCACATGAGGATCTATAACTCTTGCTCGGCACAGAACAGCACATCCTTTGATTCACACCAAGGTATTGACTTCAATCACAACACAATCCCACATCAAAACGTTCATTGACACTCGTCATTTTAACATTTCTTTCTCGCCTGTTTCCTGTGATCGTAAATTGTATGCGAATCCATGCCGAGTGGTCGATCACCAATCTCGATCTGATCTGAGGTCAATCTATGGTGTGTAGCCGTCCATGAACGCCTCAGAACATGTCACGCATGGCCTGCAAATGTGACGACAGTGGCAGTTTAAAATACTGGCAGGTTTATAAATGCCTGGGCTTAGACTTACGTCAGAACAATAACACAGCTGGATAGATGTTTGCGATCCTTTTGCGCACGTAAGCATATTTGCATACGCCCAGGGCATGAACCGAACTGATCGCTTTATGTCGTTTGCATTTTAGCCGTAGTTTTACCTGGAAGGTGATGCGCGGTTTACGACAGAAACAGCTGCACTGACACAAACCCTCGTGAGCCCTGAGCTTTCCCTCCCCCCCCCCCTCCTGCCCCCCCCCCCCCCCAAGCCCTCCCCCACCACCTTTTGAGGCAACAGCTAGTGGTTAATGATCGAGAGTGTAATGGCTGTATTTGAATATACACTTCTATCCACAGCGCTGATGTCCCCCTGCTGAGAAACAACGAACGCAGGTAAGTAAACGGAGGGTGCCCCCTCTCAGGGGAGCAAAATTAAGCGTGGCTGTACATAGGAATAGATTCGAATACAGCTACACCCTTGTTGTCTCCCTCGATTCGCAGCTGCTGAAACGGCAGCGAATCGAGGGAGACAGCCAGTGTAATACAGTCGTCATCCCCCCCCCACGCCCCCCCCCCACCCCCCCCCCAACTCCCCGCGTTGGGCGGGGTGCGTGGTTGCTCAAGATGGTCCGGTGAACTTGCAGGTCTCTTTACTCTCCATGATCATGAAGCGGATGAGATATCTATATCAACAAAGTTCTCCATTAAAAGAATGAAACACGCTTAGAAAAGACAAGCTTAGAAAGGACATATTATTAAACTTGCAGTTTAAAAAGTGTTTTAATTATTTATTTTATTTATTTTATTTTTTAAATATAGACACGCATATATAGACAGAAATGGTCCAAATCCCTTTGCGGCATGAAGTATGTTCGTGCCGCAGAAAGACAAGAGCGTGTAAATCATTTTTCTCTGTAAGTCTTCTTTGAGAGATAAAAGTTAACATGTAATAATCTATTTTTAGCTTTACCTTTTTATTTTCTTATTTTTTAAAATTATTTTAAATTATTTTTTTTTTAATCTTGTTTCTTTCTTTGTTGGGAGTTTCTGTGCACTTTACACGTTTGATAGTCACCATTCAACCCTTTGGGTGTCGGTTGCGGTTTTAGTCGCGACTGATGATTCCTGCAGGAATCATCGCGACTAAAACCGCAACCGACACCCAAAGGGTTACGTCTGACGCAGGTTTGACGTCATTGGTGGTAAAGCGGTTAAAACGTGAAACAGTTTGCTTCGGAAAAAGTGCACACGCAATATAGGAAAAATCAAAATGGAAGATCACGTGTGATATGCCTGCTGTCACCGGACTGAACCACATCTGACTTTTTTCCTCTTTTAACAACCGAACATGCGCGCACCCACTGCGTGTATAATGATTGAAGCAGCATTGCGTTGCTGTTTTGGTCTCGCACAAACAAATGCTGCACAGCAGTGGCGTAGGAACCCTTGGAGAGGGGGAAGCAGTAATGACTTCGCCGCTCCTCCTCCGATCTTGTTATCTTTTGGTCATACCTCCTTTGAACTTGGACCGTGAGTCTCCTCGTAGGCCAAAACCTAAACGTACACTCGGATAATGAAAAAAAAAAGGAACCCTTGGAGAGGGGAGAAGCAGTCATGGCTTGCCATACCTCCTCCGAACCTGGTATCGTTTGGTCATACCTCCTTTTTTTATACATGGAACGTAAATCTCATTGGCCTTAACCTAAATGTATACTCGTATCACGAACGTAGGAACCCAGGAGAGAAGCAGCAATGGCTTGGCCATACCTATTCCGGACATGGGATCTTTTGGCGATTCCTCATATTTTGACTTCCACCATAAGTCTCCTTGGCCATACCTAAAAGTATACCCGAGGCATACCTCTTCCCGGCCCACATGTCAAGGCTACAGCTCTGTAGAGTTCTTTTTCATGTTGATCTAAGAAGTCAAATAGCCCTTTAGCTATCAGTAGCGCTGATTTTGTCGCGGTGATTCCTGCAGGACGGAATCACCAACAACAAAATGTGCTACCGATAGACAAAAGATTAAGCATAGCGTCATATTCGTCTTTCAAAACCAGACTGATGGTGATTGAAACTTTTCGGGTTAACTGTTGTCAAATCAGACATGTTGCCTTCTTCTTGTTCAGCGGGTACGTGCTGGTGTCACTTCTTGCTGGACTATTCCATTGATTACCCCCCACACCCGCCACACACACACACACACACACACACACACACCCACACACACACACATACACACACTACCCCCCCCCCCCCCTCCACCCCCCCCCCCCACCCTCCCCCCCTCCCACGCCGTCCTCCTCTCCCCCCGCCCCCCACTCCCTCGCCTCCGCCCATTTAATTCTCTGAGACTGGGAGGTTGGGTGAGCCATGCATAAACCTCCCCCATGAAAACTTTCCTACGCTGCTGCGCAGTACAAACAACACTGCACCGACTGGTTCCAAACTAATCTCCTCCCAGTGACGGGAATGTAAACTAGAACACGAAAACGTAATCAATAAGCTTCCCAGCAAAATACGCAGCCAAAAGCCAGAGGGAAACCTTCTCTCTTCCTCTACAGAGAAGACGAGAAACTGATCAGCAATGTGTGTGCTATGTAGTCTGTGATTTTAGACCTCACGGCGCGAGGCCGTGCACAGCCTCGCGCCGTAAGGTCCAAAATCACAGACCAGCATACGCGCAACAGTTTTCTTTTTTAAAAGTTTTGTCAAACAGCTGTATCACAAAAAGCACAAAGCACGAACTTCTGAAATTTTAGAGACGTCCTCTGAAGTTTACGTCACAGTTCTAAAGACAGCTCGCCAAGCTATTCTGACACCAACCTTGAAATGTCATGGTTTATCCACATCCTGTCGTTTTGTGTCAGGACTTCATGGGATGTAGGTTAGCCGTGTACCTGACAGTGAAGTTAAAATGGAAGTTCGGTTTCTTTCATCAATGGGGTGGGTAAAGAAAAACTAAAATGGGGGATAAGAACAGTCGGTTGACATTTAGAAAGACTGCTTTGCAAGAATATAATTATTTTAGTGAAAAACTGGCAACACCATTAAAAGCAATCCAACATGCAGAGAAAAACGTTATATATATCGCGCACAAGTGAAGAAACTTTAAAAATGAAAATCCCATGAATAACAGCAAAAAGAACAAATAAACTATGATTTGCTGATAATACAGACAGGAAGGAACATGATAAATAGATGAAGAAAAATAAATAAGAAAAACAACAGAAACAACAATTCATTCAACAGCAACAACAAACCGAAAAACTGCACAGAACCACTACCATCAACAGTAATACAAAGAAGACCGGCAAAACAACAACAAAACAACGACAACAATAAAACAAATTACTTTAACAACCAACGAAACAACAAACCGAAAAGAAAAAAATAGCAACTTTACAAACCTCACGAAATACAACACATCCCAAAGTCTACCGTATTGTTTGGTGCTCAGATGCGTTTATCTTTTAGGAACATTCAGAGTTGTTCATATTTTTAGGCTTATTATGCTGATCCATTTCCCTCCTCTCTAAACCAACCTCTGATTAACACACACGTCGGCGCACACAAATAAAGACGGACACACGGCGCTTTCCGTCATTTGTACGCTCTGTGGGCCCTTGCAGCGACAGGAATCCATCTCCTTCTACTCTAACCCACCCTCTGATCCACACACACTGGCACACAGAAATAAAGACGGACAAACGGCGATTCCCGCAATTCGTAAGCTCAGTGGTCTGGCGTAGCATAGCTATTCTGAAGAAGAGTAAGAGCACGAGCAACGAAATGACGACACTTCAGGCTTCACGTCATGGCATCAATAGTCCCACGACGCCGTGTTCATAGTGACGACTCGATGTTATACGTCATTTATCGCAGACTAACATTTGACGAATAAGAGCATCAACTTTGCAATTTTCTTGCTGATTTTCACTCCTAGGGGTTTACAGATCACAATTTTGACCTAATCCTAGCCCATGGCCGGGACAAACAGCAGGCTTATGCAAACACTGTTTATGAAAAATCATGCGGGAATTAATGAGAAGATGTTTCTTCGTAAAGAAAAATAAAAGTAATGTTAGCTGTTTTACAAATGACTCCGAAAAAGTGGTGCAGAAAATTGTCTAATTTTCACAACTAGGGCATGCAGGTCACAATTGACCTAATTGTACCGGACAGCCGAAACAAACTGCAGGCATATGTAAATACCGTATACGAAAAATCATGCGATTATTAATGAGAAGAATGTTTTCTTTAGTAAAAAAAAAAAAAAAAGATTCAATTGTACGTGAAATGAATCTCCAAAACGAGAAAATGTATTTTTTTCAAAAAGTATTTAATTATCTCTGAAAGCGTTCTAGAGGTACAATGCTGTTTAACGAACTCGTTCATTATCTTACTTTTATCTAGCCGTATGCAAAATATCTAGTAAAAATAAGAAAAAGTACGGACTCCAGTGTGGATCAACCGGTTTTTGTGAAACGGCCATTTTCTCGACAATGAGCATCTTTATCAAAAAATCGAAAAACAAATGTCTCGAGATAATACTTTTAGGGACAATATTCTAAAATTTCAAACGCAGGCTCTAGTCGCTGTCACACACACACTGACACACACACACACACACACACACACACACACACACACACACACACACACACACACACACACACACACACACACACATCGCACACGGTGCTATGGCGCCTAAAAGAAGATCTCTAGCAAGGTTTGCGTAGCTAGACGTGACGTCATTTTTATCTTGTTACTTCTTTGCCAGAATTTCTGCCGCGCACGCCGGAAACGTCACGACTGCATGCTCCGGAATGCGCTCCAAGCTCCAGGGACTCCAAGCGCTGTTCCTTGTTATGCGCTTGGTCTACGAGCTACTTTCAGGGCGGACTGTTCGATGGGAGTATAATGTGGCTTCAAAACGTGCAAAAATGAATTAGTTATTATTCAAATAGTTGAAGAGGTACAAAGCTGGCTAACGAACTCGTCCAATGTCTTTCTGCAAACTAGCGGTATCCAAAATTTCAAGTGCATATATTTAAAATTACGGACTGTAATGTAGGTCAACCGACTTTCAATAAACGGTCATTTAACTCTTCAATGAGACATCTAATTTAAATATGCCCGAAAGTGCTTCTAGACACCCCCTGCATGAAGCATTGCTTTTATTTTCAAGTTTGTACGTATGCAAACGTCGAAGATTTTCGTGTTTACATAAACACAATCACAAACACACACACACACACACACACACACACACACACACACACACACACACACACACACACACACACACACACACACACACACACACACACGGCACTTCGCACCAAAAGTACGTTTAACAGCAAAGTTAGAGTAGCTAGACGTGACGTCATTTTGATCTTTTTACTTCTTTGCCACAATCTCAGGCCCGCCTGTTATGTCCTTTGCATGTTACAGAACGCGCTCCGACCAGCCCCATCCCGGCAAAGTCTGCCGCATTTTCAATACGGTAGCAAAAACAATCGACAAATCTAACAAACAAACAACCAAGACATTAGTGTCAAACATCACCCTCACCACCACAACTGATCACCATCAGCATTACCACCACCACCACCACGACCACGACCACGACCACGACCACCACCACCACCACCAACAACAACAACAACAACAACAACAACAACGAACGAACGAATGAACGAACATCCCAAAGGAAAAACGGACAACCTAACAAACGACGAACGAGCAAACAATCGATGTACAAAAACAAAGATACAAACAAACAAACATTAAACGACGAGGAGACAATAACAAACAACAAAGAAACAAGAAATAAATAAAGGAAAGTAGAAACCTACCTTTTATTACCAAACAAGACAAATCCTTTAAGAGACACGGCTCTAGTGTGAATGAAAAAGACACACGAGGATTCAACCAACACGTCCAGCGAGAGAATCCTTCAAGCAGCGGCCCCCTCTCTCTTCCCTTGATTGCTATAGACAGGGCACAGTCGATACAATAGCCTCGCCTTCCTGGCTAGACTACCTCGCACGATGATTTAAAGCCATCGCCAGGACCGACTTCCGCCTGCAAGATGCATAGATTCTCATGAGCCCCCTGCAGCCTTCGCCTGTAGGGGCTCATGAGAACCTATGTCTCTTGCAAAAAGAACAGTCACTCGTGACACACACAGTCGATTCAGCGTTTTGGTTTCGTGCCGCTAGAATTGAGCACAGCGTACGTCCGATGAATCCAGTCCTTCAGCCAGTCCATGTTTTCAACCGCGAAAGAGATAGACTTCCATGAGCCACAGTTGCTCCCTTCAGTTTTCGAAGCAGCCCTCTCTTTACTGATCACAACGAAGCGTTGAAACTCATATGAACCCTGCGTGTTGCATGGATTGGTGAGAATGTATTAACTCATTCAGCCCGACGGCCGTACTTCCCAAATTTTGGAGGCGTCATATAATGACTATGCGCCAGTTGCAGAAGATGGATCGACCATGATAATTCAAGGGCAGTGCCAGACTAGCTTGACGCCGATAGGCGCCAAGCTAATCTGGCACTACCCTTGAATTATCATGGTCGACCCATCTACTGCTCTAGTGCGTCAGAGCTGAATAGGTTAATGTCTCACGTCCCTCACTGAAATTATAGGTCTAACAGATTTTGCTAATGATGTCACCACAGATATTTGACGGAATGGACACAAGCTATTTGCTAGAAAGGATGGATCAGTTCCCATTACTTACAGATACATCCGTGCAGACCCATCAAAGGAGGAATCCACGGTGATTTAAGCTTGTAACGTACTCGTGGTTGTCACGTGGGCCTCAGCTAGATCACTTTCATATACATCTGTGCTCGGACGCCTGAGTAAAGGAGGAGCACACCTGGACTTAAACTGTAACTTTCTCGTGGCTATCACTTAGATCTCTGCTAGACTACAAACATGTGTGCCGACTCCTCAAAGGAGAAAATCACCGGGAGTTAAGCTTGTAACTTACTCATGCCTGTCACGTCACGTCGTAGAAGCGGCGATACCACCTACTGCCACCTAGTTTGGGAGTCCGAGGCTGGCTGAAACGGCCACGGTGCCGCGAGGCATCGTAAAGCCATTTCTAGCGTCTAACGATAAAATGCATGTACGGTCCGGCGGTGGATCATAAACATGTTCCGAAGCAATGTGTTGCATTTAATTGGGTGTATTGGGCGTTATTATACTCATTCGCAACTGCCAGACGCACTACAAGATAAGGCTCGACCATGATAGTTCAAGGGTGGGGCGAGCATATGTTAAATAAAGTACTGAACTGGCGCATCCACAAATCAAGACCATGATAGTTCAAGGGTGGTGCGAGTACAGCTCAGTTGGCGCCTAGACAAATCAAGAAATAGACCGTGATAGTTCAAGAGTGATACCAGCATAGCTTAACTGATTCAAGTAACTGGCGCCTCCACAAATCGAGAAGTAGCGAGAAGCTGCCGATGGACCACGATAGTTCAAGAGCCTGTGATGCAAGCACAGCCAGAGGCGCCTCGAAAAATCAAGAAGTTGCCGATCGACCATGACAGTTCAGGCGGAGTGATTCAAGCACAGCTCAAGACGCGGCAAATCAAGACGTGGCCGATCGACCATGATAGTTCAAGGGCGGTGCCAGAATAGCTTGGCGCCATCAGGCGCCAAGCTATTCTGGCAACACCCTTGAACTATCATGGTCAGTCGATCTGTCTCCTGAAGTAGGCCAGTATAATGCTGCCCTCAAAAGAGAACTCGCGCCTATTAACCATGCTTGTCTATTGACCGTCGCCTCCCGCAGTCCTTCACAACCTGATCCTATAATGCTAGGTACTGTGGCGCCAAGCCTTTCCTGAGACCTACAGCTTCAGCCGCTGCGTGCGTATGGCTGATTTCGAAATCGGCATATCTGTTTCGCTTCTGCCGATGAAATAGAAACTATAGATCGATCGTGATTGTTGTGCTTGCATGCGCTATTTTGTCACGCGTCACGAATAAAACACGTCAATTCTTTTGTGTGTGTCCCGAATCAGCGGCGAGTCAGGTAATAATAAACCCAATACGCAAAAAGCACGTCTTTGCGCGGGCCAACGGCGGCCGACGTCGGCCCGATGCCCTCTTGCGCATTGGGAAGAGAGCAGTGGAGTGGAGTAACTTGGTTAGTTATTGGGGGTTTAAGGCCGAGCAGGCGACTAAGGCCATCTCAAGGCGGGATGGGTAAAAAACCTGACCAGTAAACTAAAAGAAAGGTTTGAAAGACAAGATGTAGATATATTACAAATATTTCGAGGCTAAAATGTCGTACACGTCTAAGGGATATATGTCTACAGACACTTGAAAAGGTCAAAACAGTAATATTCACCTGGTCTACAAATACTTATTTAAATCTTGCTGAACATGTTGGACTCTCTCAGATAACTGAAGATTTTGTCCGGAAGGGACATCCCGGAACAAACCTTTAAAGAGTCCGCTGTGTACAGTGCTTACACCTCGTGTCGATTAAATCGCCACACGACAGCAAAAAGCTTTTCTCCGAAAACTGCTCGTCACAAGCATAACGCTATGAACGCTCCCCTTTTTTTAATAGATAAGAATGCGTAACATACGTGTGGCCGATGTGGGGTTAAGGGGGGTGGAGGGGGGTGTCAACTGTTTGTTTCAGGTTAGGGTCATTTTACCCAAGCCGATACTTAGCCCCAAGAGAGAGAGAGAGAGAGAGAGAGAGAGAGAGAGAGAGAGAGAGAGAGAGAGAGAGAGAGAGAGAGAGAGAGAGAGAGAGAGAGAGAGGGAGGAAAACGTTCTTTTCAGATTCCCAAAATATCGATAAAAGGCCGAGCGAGGCAGCTTCAATTTCCGACACATGAATTTTTACCTCCTCTGCTGACAGATCCCAGGAGGACAGCCATAAAGGTGACTGTCAGATTTGTCAAATGAAAGAAAAAAATCGACAAAGAAAGAAACACGAGCACAAAACAGTTGTGTGGTCGTCCTTTCAAGGCGTGTTTCATGATTTGTTGGTTTTTTGTTTCCGGTGGCAGAATAATTGATCGACCGGGGTTTGAGGGGGTGATGGCTCGGCATGGGATGGGAGAGGGAGAAAGGAAACGATCACAGTTCACAGACGACAAAAATATTTAACCCTTTGCGTGTCGGTAGCGGTTTTTGTCGCTATGGTTCCTACAGAAATCATCGCAACAAAAACCACTACCGACAAGCAAAGGGTTAATGTTACGCAGGCACAGTCGCCCACTTTTGTTGAATATCTACTGTGTCGAACATCAGTGTTCAAATTTTCTTTTTTAATATATATATATATATATTTTTTTTTTGAGGGGGGGGGGGTTGAGGGGGCGGGGGGTGGGGGTGGGGGGAGGGGGGTATTTGTGTGTGTGGGAGGGGTGGAGTTAGGGTGGGGGTACCTCTGCTCCTGCGATTACATGTCATCGGTCATAAGCATTACCTGTTGTCTTCCCTATTTGCAAAGCGTGACTCGGACAAGGTCGACCCACAATAAATTAACTCGTAATCCCCAGGCAGGAGCGTCCGGCGAGTTCCGTCTGCGAGAGGCACTGATCCTGACAGCCCTTTGCTGGCAGAGATTTGTACAAAAGGGGAAGAAATCGAAGATTTTTGTGCCAAGAGTTCTGTCCCCTGACCGGCTCCGAGCGTCAGCAGTATATGTGGAGACCTCTGGTCTTACTGGTCAAAAGCCAATATGTCTGTTTTGGAGAAAAGTTAGATTTCCATTGGTGCAGAATGAAATTCTCGCTTTTCTCAAAAAATGGACATGGTGCAATTGACCAATATCAGCAGACTTGTTGACGTCCGCAGCCCTGTCAGAAGAGAGAACCGGCTTTAAAAATCCTGTCGGGCCGGGACTGGCCCAGCTGGCGTAACTGCGGTGTCGTTCTGCCTGCAGCGGACAGAGATCTGCCACACTGAAAACAATCAGTGTGCAGATCTGCGAGAAGAACATAGATTCGCATCTGCCCCTGCAGTCTAATACTATTTGTACAGCTCATTTACAATACAGAGGCGCTGTTGGGGGGCGGGGGACTGAGGGGGAGGGGGGAGGGAGGGGGCCGCTCTGATTGATGTAAAAGATGATTATCTAACAACAGAAGATGACCCTGACGGTTCTAGTACTGTGTGCTGGTCTGAGATTTTAGACCTTAGGGCTCAGTTAGAGCCGTAAGGTCCAAAATCACATACCAGCACCCGCCGCTATATTGAAGAGGCGTGATTTTTAAGATGCTCATCGAAACAAAAAACAAAAATCGCTTTTAGTACCTGCATTACATATGCAGGGACTGTACATTATATCTCAATTAACTCCGCCGGATGTGCAGCATCCAGGGGAAAAAAACGGATTTGTTCAATAGCATGTCCGTTGAAAGGTCCTGGTAAATCAATGTGGCACAGTTGGAGTGCGCCTAAGTTCATCAGTGTTCAGGTCGTACTCCATAGGCAATAGATTTCCCTGTCCCTCATCATAACCCGCCCGTCAGGGCCGTCCATGATCACCTCGGTGCTGTGGACGTTAAACCCGAACTAACCAACCAACCAACCGGATGTGCAGCATGTGATTAGCGGGAGCATACGAATAAATTGACACATTTATTCTGCAATCTAGGCCACGCTGGTCTGCCGGCTAAGGACGGTTATGAAGGCTTATTACAGAGTTTTGTTGTGATAATGCACAACTAGAGCAACAATCGATCGCCTCCGGTACAGAATGAGTGTTAGGGAAGGCAGTTAAGAAAATCCGTTTTGTGAACAGAAAGATATTCATTGTATTACAATGAAAATAGCGCTAAATACTTAAAAAAAAAAAAAAAAAAAAAAAAAACAACTCGCTTTTCACAGAATTAGACTTAATGTCCCAAAAAAAAAACAACCCCAGTCCATTTTTGTGAAAAACGAGATTTTCATTGTATTACAATGTTTCATTTTATTACAATGAAAATCTTGATTTTCACAAAACATGACTTGCTGTCTTTTGCCTTTACATGGTAGCAGCGATGCGGAGAAGGACATCTGACGTTTTTAACTCATTCGGCACCGACACACAACAGCAAGACATGGATCGAGCATGCTAGTTCAAGGGTGGTGCCAGAATAGCTTGGAATTGTAACACAGTCCACCAGAGTACAACTTCAAGATTTGGCCATTTCGTTTCTGGGGTAGGATGTTTTATATAGGTAATAATATCTGAAATATTTTAGGAATTGTTAGGTGAATTCTTGAAAAAAAAAAATCAAATGAAAAAGCGGTGCTGGCACTGTCGACGTTGTCGCTATTGACATTAGCAACTACAACGATACACCAATGACCACTGCCACTACACCACCACTGCCACCACCACCACCAACCAACAACAAAACAACAATAACAAAACAATGTTGTAACATTTGGAAGTTTAGATTTCGGTCTGTTAGTTTCCTAACGCAATGTGCACATCACCATTATCTATAGTTTTGTGTATTCGTTTTTACCAGATAAAACACAAGAATACAAAAACAACAGCAGCAACAGCAACGCCTCTATCACCAGGCGCAACCACCACCACCAACGATAACAACAACACAACAATAAACAACAACAGCAACAACAAAAGAACAAAAATCCAACCAAAAAACAACAACCACGCAACACAGGAAGAAAAACAGAAAACAACAACAATACAACTGAAACAATAACAACAACAACACAAAAAACGCAGCATCAACAACAATCTCTATTATCTCTTACCTCGAGCGAACAAGCCGCTGTAATAATGCGTGTAATATCTCATTTAGATTGTGCATCAAGATCCCACCGTTCGCGGTTCGCTTACCAGTCAGGACTGGGCCCAGCTGTATAAGTGAGCTTATTCCTGCGCCAGCCACTACGCAAGGTACTCTGCTACAGCGGAGCACCTTGCTTAGTGACTGGCGCAGGACTAAGCTCACTGACGGAACTTGCGCAAGGAATCGACTTGCCAGACGGTACACGCATGAGCATGATATTTCTAATTTCAGCCCTGGTCTAATTGTTTTTTACTAAATCTGAGTCTGCATGAGAGGCCTACCCCGTCGGCAAGAGACGCAGATCCGCATGAGCCCCTGATGCTGCAGGAGCTCATGAGGATCTATGTCTCTTGCAGATGCTGCGTTTTAGGAGCTGATCGGCTTAGGAGCCGCTTTCGTGGTCCATGCGTTGCGATTACATGTTCAGGCGAAACGCCAGAAACGGAGCGAGTTATTAGTTGGCCATGTTGCGTATTGTGCTGAGTACAGTAGGACGTGTAAAGATGAATGAATGAATGAATGAATGAACCTTTATTTTCCAACGGTAGAAGTTATTGGTAACAGGACCAGTTTTCAAACTTGCCGTTAACCGAGCCTAGATACGTAACGAAAGAGGTCATAGGCTTAAGTGAGCATGTTCGTGATATTTTTTACTATTGGTAGTGACCTTTAGGACATGAGAGATACAAAGAAGTACCCAACTGAGAAAGAAACACGCTTAGAAAAGACGGGTACAACACAACACAATGAGAGATACAAGCTTCATGATGTATTACTTATTCCCGATGACACCAACCTACAAGTCTGCAAACTCATTTATGTTTAACACAAGGCTATGCAAAGTCATTTAATTATTTATTCATTTTTTAATATTTATGTATTTCTTTATTGATTAATTGATTGATTGATTGATTGATTGATTGATGGGTTGGTTGATTGATTGATTGACTGGTTGATTGATTGATCGATCGATCGATTGATTGATTGATTGATTTGTTTAGTTATTTAGTTAGTTAGTTAGTTAGTTGGACAAAGTTTGAAACTCCGTCTGCCACTGGTCTTTGGGACCCCTGTTCCCCACCCCCATCGATCGATTGGCACGACGGACTCTGGCAAGTCATGAGATCGTTCAACATAGAGGAGGGACTGATCCAAATGATAGAAGCGCTTTACAAGAACGCCTGCAGCGCGGTTCTACTTAACAATCAGTCAGGCGAGTTCTTCAGGACGACGATCGGTGTCCGTCAAGGATGCCTGCTCTCTCCTGTCCTTTTCAACATATTCCTGGAGAAGATCATGCAGGAAACCCTCCACGACCACCATACTTCAATCTCTATTGGTGGCAGATCCTTGTGCAATCTTCGATTCGCAGACGACATTGACCTCATGGCAGGCAGCAATAGTGAGCTCCAAAACCTGACAGACAAACTTTCAAGTAGCGCAGGGTCTTATGGCATGGAGATCAGTACGGATAAAAGCAAAGTGATGATTAACACCACAAGCGACAGCAGCAGCAACATTCACATGAACGGCCAGAAGCTAGAAGAGGTCAATAGCTTCAAGTACTTGGGAGCCACCCTGTCCAAAGACGGTAGTTGCATAGCAGAGATCCGTATCAGGATAGGTACAGCAACATCCGCAATGGCCAGGCTGGACAGGATATGGCGAAGTAACTCCATCAGCTTCACCATCAAGTACAGGCTTTACAAGTCCCTCGTAGTGTCTATTCTACTCTACGGCTGTGAGACTTGGACACTGCTTGCAGACTCAGAAAAGAAAATCCAGGCCTTTGAGAACAAGTGCCTGAGGAAGTTGCTCCGCATCTCGTACCGCGAGCACAAGACCAACGAATATGTACGGAGCATCGTCACTTCCCTGGTGGGCCCACACAAACCCCTTCTGGCAACCGTAAAACGGCGCAAGCTTGCTTGGTTTGGCCACGTGACCCGACACAACACCTTGTCCAAGACTATCCTCCAAGGCACTCTTGAAGGAAGTCGTCGGCGAGGTCGTCAGAGAAAGAGTTGGGTCGCAAACATAAAAGAATGGACCGAACTCGAGATGCCAGACTTGCTTGCCACCGCCCAAAATAGAACTCAGTGGAGAGCACTGTCTGTTGCTGCTGCCTTTCAGTCCCCCCAACGCCCAGTTCGGGCAAGGGACTGATGATGATGATGATGCAAAGTCATTTAATTATTTATTCATTTTTTAATATTTATGTATTTCTTTATTGATTAATTGATTGATTGATTGATTGATTGATGGGTTGGTTGATTGATTGATTGACTGGTTGATTGATTGATCGATCGATCGATTGATTGATTGATTGATTTGTTTAGTTATTTAGTTAGTTAGTTAGTTAGTTGGACAAAGTTTGAAACTCCGTCTGCCACTGGTCTTTGGGACCCCTGTTCCCCACCCCCAACCCCTCGCCCGTCCCTGTTGTTTCATTTTGCAGCCAGTGGTGTGAAGGTCTTCACCCACCCCACTCATCCCCACCCTACCCCTATCCCTACCCCTTCCCCCTTTGATTTTTATGCCAGTGGCAAAAAGCTTTTCGCCCTTATCCCAGACACTCCCTCCCCTCATTGTGCATCTCCCCTGCTGTCACTTTGATCCGGGCTTGTGACCTTAGAAGATTGCAACATATACGGTATCAGGTGTAAGATTTAGGGGGGGGGGGTGGGGGTGGGGGGGGGGAGAGAGAGAGAAAACAAAACTAGTATAATATCGTCCAGGATATTTTGGTACTTAAGCAGATGCAATTGATAGTCGTTTGCAAAGTTGCCCGCAGTATAAATAATGATCGGCCGAATTTATCCCAAAGTACCTCAAGTGAAGGCCGTATGCAGTGCAGAGCACAGACCTGACTGACTCACTTTCACCGCTATAGCGGAGCACCTTGCCTAGTGGCTGGCGCAGAGCTAAGCTCACTCATGCAACTGGCCACACACAGTGAATCACCTTGCTTAGCGGCTGGCGCAGGGGCTAAGCTCACTCATGCAACTGGCCCCTGGTTATTACAGCAACGTACGTATCGCTGCCAATTCGAACAGCCCTGGCAGCGACAGTGATGAAACATTGTCCTAGGGCATGCACGGTTCATGCAGTCAAAGCAAACCACCCAGCCTAAACGCACCTGTAGCATTATTATAATAAAGTTATAGGCAAAACTCTCAACATCTGCATGAGACATAGATTTCTCGTGAACCTCCGCAGGTGCGGGGGCTCATGAGAATCTATGTCTTTTGCTGGATCGAATTACCTCTGGCGTTAACACCATCAGCTGCATCTTCCCATCACGAAAGGATAAGTTGTAACTAGTGTGCGTGTTTGTGTCTCTATTTTGATTTTTTTAAAGATTGATAAATTGTGCGGTAACTGTCTTTTCTAAGCGTGTTTTTAAGTCCATTCTATTTATAGAAGGGACTTTTTAGGACGGGTCGCAGTGGGGCGAATTTAATAGCATGTCCATGATGTCAAAGGCGGGCAGGCTAAACCTCCAACAATTGAAGTAACAAGACAAAAATTACCATCACGTCTAGTTACGCTAACCTCGCGGCTGAACGTACATTTGACGCGAATCGCCGAATATGCGTATGTATGTATGTGTGTGCGTATGTATGTAAACAAGAGAATCTCCGGTATTTGTGTACACTCAAGCTTGAAACTTAGCGAAATACTTTCTTAAGAGCGTGGCTAAGAGAGCCCCCGAGCATATTGTAACTGAATGTCTCATTGAAGACATAAACAACCGTTTATAAGAAGTCGGTTGACCCAGATTAGAGTCCGTAATTTTTGTCATATATATTTGAACTTTTGCATACAGCTAGTTTGCTGAAAGACATTGGATGAGTTTGTTAGCCAGCTTTGTATCCTTTCAACTTCTTTAGTAAAAATTAATTCTTTTCCGAAGAGAATTAAAACACTAAGAAACCTTTACTTCTAGAGAATGTCAGACAATGGAGGTGTCGTAAACAAGGCAACTCCGTCACCACGCTGATACTGACGATAATACTCTAAATATGACGTCATTCTCTCTCGCGTACGCGGCTCTCTCTCTCTCTCTCTCTCTCTCTCTCTCTCTCTCTCTCTCTCTCTCTCTCTCTCTCTCTCTCTCTCTCTCTCTCTCTCTCTCTCTCTCTCTCTCTCTCTCTCTCTCTCACACACACACACACACACACACACAAACATGCGGGCATCTCCAGGAGGAGTAGATCCTCATGCGCCATCCAGTCGCATGAGGATCTATGCCTCTTGGAGATGTTTGAGCGCGCGCGCATGCACACACTAACACGCACACACACATCGACGTGCTTTCACACCATGCAGGTGACCCGTGTATTTAGTATATCATGTAGCTAATTAAAGTCAACTTGTTTTCACACAAATTATAGCAAGACTGAAATTGTACCGCGAAGTTCTAGTTTTGTCACCATTTTCTCAAGCCTTTGAGTTTGAAGCGAAAGTGAAACTCATATCACGTAAAATATAAAATTACGTAAAATCTATAACTTACATCATGACAAATTACGTTTGACAAATACGCAGGTATAGAACAAGACGATCATTTGCACTCTCTAAAATGATGAGGATGCAAATGATCGTCTTGTTCTATACCTGCGTATTTCTCTGTGGGCTGGCGATTGGGTGCCTGATAGGCGGGGGCAGGGGATCTAACTGTTTGTCTGTCCAGCGCTGAGTGATTCCCCTTGGTTTGTGAAGTTACAATGATTTCAAAAAACACAATCTGCGACCAACGGCCGACTAGTGGTTGAATTCGCTTGTTTTCTCGGCTGTGAAGGCGACCGTTATATTAAGGCAAAAGCCAGTATGTCATTTTTTTTTTAGAAAGAGCGAGATTTCCATCGCATAACAATGAGAAGCTCGCTTATCTCAAAAAAAGAAATACTGGCTTTGGGCAAATAACGGCCGAAGGTTAACTTGTTCAGTGCTGAGAAAATTTGAACACCACCCAACTCCAAGACGTATAGATTCTCATGAGCGCCCGCAGTTGCGGTGACTCTGGATGGCCTATGCCTCTTGCTGACACCATTTTGAATCCATGTTGATGGGGCAGCTAGGGCGTTTTTTGTTTTGAATGAACGAAGATCGCAAAAAACACATTCTACGTCAACTGGCACTGAAATACACGCCCAACTGCAAGAGGTATAGATATTCATGAGCCCCCGCAGTTGCGGGGGCTCATGAGGATCTATGCCTCTTGTTGACACCACTTTGAGTCCATGTTCCTGGGACAGCCGGGGTTTGTCTGTTGTTGAATGAACGAAGTTTGCAGAAACACAGTGTCCGCCAACTGGCAGTGAACTGGTTAAGGCCTGGTACAGTTTACAAATTACACTCACGATCGAAAGAAATGCGACGTTTCCCATGATTCCAAAAAGGTCGCATTTCTTTTGCTCTTTAGCATAAACCTTACATCTCAACTGTCGTTCAGCAAGAAAAAGTCAAGTCATCGCGGTTGCTGGGAAATTGTTATGACGAGCAAAAGAAATGCGACATTTTTGGAATCACCGGAAACACTAAAGTGTTTTCGATGATTCCATAAATGTCGCATTTCTTTTGCTCGTCAGTATACATCTTACATCTCATCTGTGGTTCGGCGATAGAAAGTCAAGTCCTGGCGGTTGCTTGGAGCAAGGAACAAGCTGAGCCCAGGTCATTGACAGAACTGAGCCCACGTAATCTGGCGGTAAGGCGTTGCCAGATGCTGGCACCAAAAGCCGATTTCTCACCTGCCTGCTGCCAGGAAACGGTCTGCGAGGAAAATGCCAGGTGATCAGCTTTTGTGGTCACGGCCGCCACAGGTGCAGGAATCCTTCACGTGAACAACCAACAGAGGTCGTCTTGAAATCCAGTGGACGCTCATTTTTTTTTTAAAAATCATTTTCAACTCAACGTTCCAAGATCCCCAGCCGTCCAAGGAACATGGATACAAAATGCTTCCAGCAAGAGGCATAGATCGTCATGAGCCCCCGCAGTCGCGGGGGCTCATGAGGCTCTATACCTCTTGCAGTTTTGCAGCTTTCTATTTTTCTTTGCAGTCAAGGGGTTATTAATCAGAGGCATGGTCAAAGAAATTATATATAGTGAGTAAAGACGATAGGTTGCACCCATTACAGTAAGGACCAAAGAGACCGTTTCGGCGTATCGTCCCGATCACCGAGTCATGCATCCTGGCACTACACGAGAATCCATGTTTCCTGCAGCAGATGCAGCAACGGAATCAATGAATCTTTATTTTACAATGGTAAAGAAATTAACAATGCCAGAGGCAATGCCATTTTTCAAATCTGCCGTTGCTACATCTACAAACAAACACAACAATTACATTACATTAATACATGTATATGACCACGACCATGTATACCATATGTCATATGTATACGGACTGAATGTTAGACACTTGCAAAATTGCCCACTTGCATAATCTTAGTGTTCTTTTAGGGAGGAAAATTATCTAGTTGTGAACGCGTGACGTGTTATATTCTGCCACAGTCAGTTAGGCTTATGTAATTAAAAAAACTGAGATTGGGCTCATGGCAGACTTACGAGACCGGACTATTGTTGAGAACAACCCAACGAAGAAAGAAACACGCTTAGAAATGACCGTCTTTCTTTATTCGATGGTTTTTCTCTGCATTTTGGACGTTTGGCAGTCATCTTTTTTAATCTGGATTTCGTAATTTTGGACAATTGCTGAATGTTCATTTGTCTACTGGACTATGAAAGCCTTAGGACTTAAATCCACTTTTTAAGTCCCTTCTATTTATAGAAGGGACTTTTTAGGATGGGTCGCGGTGGGGCGAATTTAATAGCATGTCCATGATGTCAAAGGCGGGCAGGCCTTAACCTCTGACAACTGAAGTAACAAAATAAAAATTACGTCATGTCTAGTTACGCTAACCTCGCTGCTGAAGGTACATTTGACGCGAAAAGCCGTATGTGCGTATGGGTGCGGGTGTGTGTGTGTGTGTGTGTGTGTGTGTGTGTGTGTGTGTGTGTGTGTGTGTGTGTGTGTGTGTGTGTGTGTGTGTGTGTGTGTGCGTGCGTATGTAGTAGACACGAGAATCTCAGATATTGCTGTGCGTACAGGCTTGGAACTTGGCGAAATACTTTATTTAAGGGGTGGCTAGGAGAGCCTCCGAGTATGTTGTAAATGGATGTCTCATTGAAGACATAAAAGACCGTTTATAGAAAGTCGGTTGACCCAGATTAGAATCCGTAATTTTAGTCATATTTACTTGAAATTGTGGATGTAGCTAGTTTGGAGAAAGGCATTGAATGAGTTTGTTAGCTAGCTTTGTACTTCTTCAACGTTTTGAATAATAATTAACTCATTGTTGCAAGTTTTGGATCCACTATATAGTCCCAACAAAACTGGAAGAGGCTATATGGAACAAAACAGTTAGCCCTTCGAATGAATGACGTGAAACATCAATTACGTCACTGTGTACACGGCGTCCTGAGACTATAGATGCCATGACGTCATTCTAATAGTGACGACATTTTGCTGCTCGTGCTATTCTTCTTCAGAATTCATGTCGCTACTCCAGACCACAGAGCGTACTAATGACGGGAAGCGCCGTGTGTCCGTCTTTATTTGTGTGCCGGCGTGTGTGTTGATCCCAGATTGTCTTAGAGAGAAGGGAAATGGATCAGAAAGATAAGCTTAAAAATATGAACAACTGTCAATGTTCCTAAAAGAAAAACGCATGTGAACTCCAAAGAATACGGTATGCTTTGGGATGAAATCCTCATCTGTTCAATAGGAGATATTTGAACTTAAGAATTTAAAGATAAAAGATAGAGACCCTTGACAGCAACGACAGCTCTCATACAGAAGGGATTTTGTGGGTTATGATTCATCCCATCTTGTTTTATTTATATTTTTAAATTTAATTTTATTTTATTTTTAACCGGCAACAACAACAATGCAAGGACGTCAGTGAGACCATCAAGAGGTGCATGACCTTATCACTGCAAGCAATCTGCCTGTGGGACGTTGCGGTTAATGCGCTTCTTAGATATGTAGAAAAAGCAGATTAGGAGTTCAAAGATCATTTCATCCCTTTTGTGCGTACGTGCGTCTTTTTACAAAGAAAATCGATTTATAGATTGTTAGCTTAACCCTTTCACTGCCATACCGCATCGAACGCAACTATATGCAAGAGACATAGATCCTCATAATCCCCGCGGATGCGGGGGCTCATGATGATCTATGCCTTTTGTCAGTTCTATCTTTATTCGTGTTCTTTTGGCTTTTTGGCAGCGATCTGCATGGTTTATGAGACGCGATTTCTAGGCGCTGGCGGTAAAACGGTTAATCATTATCAATGTAACTGACTTACCAACCGCTGAGCACGTAGAGCTAACAAGGATTTACAGGCCCTAGGCTCTTTTATCTTGATAAATATTAATTCAAGAATCTGTCATTCATCATTGGCCTACACTCCCTGATTTATGACCGAGTACTGAACATTAACCTGATTTCTGATAAGATTATTTAATCCTTCTATGCCAAAAGGAAACCACGCTGGTATATTTCGGCAGACTTAATGAAATTACAGTATGGAAATGATGGCTTAGCTGTTCTTTGGGCCCTTTGACACGAAAAGAGGACACCATTAGTTTATTCTGTATTAAAACCAGTTATAAACATACAAATGATTTACTATTGACTCGGAGAATAGAAACGATGCTTTGTGCATTTATTGCTTGAGACATAACTGAAGTTTCATTCATTCATTCATTCATTCATTCATTCATTCATTCATTCGTTCTTTCGTTCGTTCGTTCGTCTGTTCGTTCGTTCAGTATTATCTCCATGCATTTAATTACAATACAAATACCATTAACTTTCTCATTATTATCCCCTTCTACGTCCACTCCGCCCCCCCCCCCCCTTCCCCACCGCTTTTCCCACCTCACTCCACCGTCTACCATACCACCACCTATCATCACTTCCCAATGGATTACCATTCACTGCGGCCTGGTAACAGATAGCTTCCGGTCAACTTTGTGTGCTGGTCTGTGATCTTGGACATTACTGATAAAGGCGGTGAGGTCCAAAATCATAGACCAGCACACAATGAAAATTTTATCACCGCGGTGTCTCCAGCGTTGATGTGAGTGTGGATCTTAATAACTTGGAGGCGGCCGTACGTTCCATAATCACGGACAAGCGCACAATATGAATTTGTCAGTGCTTACCCCCCACCCCCCTCCACACACACACCCTCCTCCCCCTACCCCCCCCCCACCCCCCCCCCCCCCCCACACACACACTCCCCTTCCAGCCCCAGTGATTAATAACAAGACCCGAGAGTTAAGCAAACACATTTACCCCATCCGTATGTTTGTCTCTGCGAGGAAACCAATGACGATTTCTTAGTCGTGGAGTGAAACACGGTATGCCACCTCAAATCAACGGAACACAGAGGTATATTGTCTTGGTACCTAATAGCAAGAGGCCATAATCCTCACTGATGTGTCTCTTCAAGCAGCGGCACATGAGGATTTATGCCTCTTGCAGATCAATGGCTACCGGTAGCAAAATACCTATTTGCACAGTTGAGTTCGGTCAATGAGGGGGTAATGGGGGTTTGGTCACGGATTCGTGATGATTCTGTTCAGTCGGACACGAATCACGAAACAGATGATTTGAACAGTCAGAAAATTCACTTCCACCACCACCACCACCCCACTGCCATTCCTTCCGCCCCGAAATATTATGAATAATGTAAAAAAAAAAAAAAAAAAAAAAAAAAAAAAAGTTAAATGAAGGAATACAGGAGTCAAGAAATAGAAGACTTATTGAATGTATAAGAAAACGAAAAAAAATAATGAATGAATGTATGAATGAATGCATGAATAAAAAAAATGAATGAATGAATGAACAAAAGAACGAACAAACAAACAACCACGTGTTTGACTGACTTTTTGACAGATTGAATGAATGAATGAATGAATGAACGAATGAATGAATATATGAACAAAAGAACAAACAAGCGAACGAATGATTGAACGAAAGAACGAACAAACGAACGACTGAAAAAATGAATGAGCTCGCCACCGCAAGTTAAGAAGAAACTATACTGACAAGCAAAAGAAATGAGACAATTCTTGAATCATCAGAAACACATTCCAAAAATGTCACATTTCTTTTGCTCGTCAGGATACAATCGCGTGTCACGAATTTATCCATTAACACCCCTCCCCCCTCCCCCTCCCCCTTTCCTGTCGCCAGACTACAGCACTAGGAGTACTCGCGACGTTCATGTCGATAGTACCTAACAGCTGATGGAGAATCATAGAAGGAAGCATAACATAATTATACATACTGAAAAAAACTACCTTGAGTGTGTGTGTATGTGGTGTGTGTGTGTGTGTGTGTGTGTGTGTGTGTGTGTGTGTGTGTGTGTGTGCATGGCGTGAGCTGCAGTAGGCACGAGTGCATGCGAATGTATGCATGACGTGTATGTATAGACGTAAGTTTGTGCTACGGTTTGTGCATGTGATTTGCGCTTATGTGGGTGTGTGTGTGGGTTTTTTTTTTTTTTTTTTTTTTTTTTTTTTTTTACGTATCTAATCCTCTATACAGGAGACGCTTTCTTTCGGTTCTTTCGTCTACGTTGTTTCCAGTCACCTGAGAAGGATCTTGATCCGAACGTGTTATTGTTCTATTTAAAGGTTTTCTACACTATCTCTGTTTTCTTCACGTGAACCTAGCGGCAACAGTTTTACTATATTACATTACTGGGTGTCCTATGTGGATTATGAACGGTGGGGTAGGGATCTGACGTTTTGCATTACACGTTACACTAGTATTATCTTTAATTTATCTCGAACGCATAAAAATGTCTTGTGCAAATAATGGTAAACGTTTCTTAGTTGAAGATAGACACATTGATAACCCGTTGTATCGGCAAATTTTGGCAATCAAAGTTCGCCCTGGGGAAGATAGCTTTAATTACAACGTGCGCAAAGACCAATCAGAGTTTCTTGTACTTATAAGTTCAACTCAAGTTAAAAAATATAACGTATATAGTCATGTCACAAATTCAGATAAATGCCAGTATAGTTGTTCATATACTCATACTAAGGAAAGGTTGGTTACACAAAAATATTTATTAGGTATAGTGGAAGGTTACAAAGTAAAGTAGGTAATAGCACTATCAGGGGAGAGAAGTGTGCATAATCGACAAGTGATCATAGATCTACTGTGGCCAAAGCACACAAAAAAGAGATAGGAAAGAGAGGGGGCGCTAAGAAAGTGACTGGAAGCAATGCGTAGGGAAGCCCCCCCCCCCCCCCCCCCGAAGGGGGGCGTATCACATATCCCACTGCTCCAGCCACTTAGTGCATGGAAATGTAAATCTAGGTCCCCCAAGGCCCCATGCCACCACCTAGAGGTAGGTTCTCTTTTAGGGTGCATGGAAATTTAACTCTAGGTGGTGGCATGGAATGCATGCCCCTGCAGACACCACAGTAAAATGTGGCTGTCATTGCAGGTAGGCAGAAATTCTTATCTCCTCCAGTGTTGCCGATGGTGTGCTGAAAAGGTCGCCAAGACCGAAACAGCTGTCCACACCGGCTAAATATCTGGACCCCCCTTGGGGGACCTAGATTTAAATTTCCATGCACTAAGTGGCTGGAGCAGTGGGATATGTGATACGCCGCCCTTCGGGGGGGGGGGGGGGGGGGCTTCCATATGCATTGCTTCCAGTCACTTTCTTAGCGCCCCCTCTCTTCCTATCTCTTTTTTTGTGCTTTGGCCACAGTAGATCTATGATCACTGGTCGATTATGCACACTTCTCTCCCCTGACAGTGCTATTACCTACTTTACTTTGTAACCTTCCTAAAATATTAGCACTGGCAGTCTCCCCCCCCCCCCCCTTTTTTTTTTTTTTTTCATTAGCTACAGTATTTGTTATAAAACTTCACGCTTTGTCCACAATATTGCTACTAACAAAAGTTCTTATTAGCTACATAATTTGTAATAAAAAATTTTTTAAATTCAACATTTTAGTCAATAGTTTGATAAATTACATAATTCTTTTTTTTTATAAAAACCCTGCGCTGTGTCAGTCTACATACACGTTTTCAGCTGCTGCACTTTGTGTTCTAAAACTGAAGCGCAATTCAACCAGCAAAAATTGCCGGTGGCTGTATTCTTGCATATATAGACTAGAATTATGAGATTGACTAAATGGCACATTGCACTGAGTGCCGAAATACACGTGCCTAAACATATGAAAAAGAAATATAAATGAGATCGGCTGCAAGAGGCATAGATCCTCATGAGCCCCCGCTGACGCGGGGGCTCATGAGGATCTATGCCTCTTGCAGCTAGTAATGTTCCATGTCAGTTAGGCAGTACTAACGAACAGAAAATTGCCCAGGGGCTGCAGCTGCTCTATCAGTGAATATACACAATATTGAATAAACGGCAGTAACAATATCACGTTGCAGGTATAACCAGTAATAATGAAGTCGTAGGTAGAAATGGTTGCCTCTTATTACCTAGTTATTGGAATGAGTTAGACAGCTTTGAACATTGAACTGATAAGAAATATTACACTCATACTAGCCGAACGGCAAATACATATACGTTTAAATACGATTGTACTCTTTATCCATACAAACACCCCTTGGCCTTTATTAAAAGCAATATCAGTCAAACTGGCTTTTGTGATGTTGTAACATCTACCCTGCTCCAGTTTCTGTAGTCCGTGGTGCCAACGACAATATATAATGCATTGCCTGTAGTGGTACTAGTTAGTGATAGTTTTAGGTGGTATTTGCTAAAGATACTGCAATCAGTAAGGTAGGGGCCGGGGGTGAGTGGGGGGCGGGGGTAGGGGGGAGGCTGGGGGGGGGGGGGAGGAATAGAGAGCCTGGACAAGACTGGACAAAATCAAACTCAAATCATTTTTCGTCAAAAATAGTTTGTTCTAAAAACAATATAAAGAAAGGAAAAAAAAACAACATCCCAAAATATTTGGGAGTGGGGGTTGGGTGTGTGTGTGGGGGGGGGGGGAGGGGGGGAGGGAGAGAGGCGGGGAGGGGGGTGTGAGGAGAGGCATGGGAAACTGAGTCTGACCGCGGCCTTACAGGTCGATTGGTGGTGGGGATGGGGGGGGGGGGGGGGGGGCACCGGTTGCTACGCCACTAGCAATATATAGATATTACAATAAAAATGTTTATATAAGTTATAAGGCAGTATACTATACATGCATAGATCTGCGGACATGCTAACCGCACTGGCAGCGAATGTGTGACCGAACACCTCATTCTCAACGGCCTAGTCACACGCTCTGTGTCTGCCACCGCTTTGTGTCCGTAAACTCAACGCCAAAGAGCTTACCCATCGATGCAACATAAATACAAACCAGATCCCGGCAGGAGGCAAAGACCCTCATGAGCCCCCGCTTTAGCGGGGGCTCATGAGGATCTATACCTCTTGCAGTTGGGTGGTGTTCATCTTTTCTCTGACAGAAGACGACAAACTCCTGCTCAATTCTGCCCAGTGCTTGCATGTTAGAGTAAGTTTCGATTAAAAAAAAAAAAAAAACTCTAGCATGCAAATGTATATTCGTCTACTACCATGGTCTGGATCACCTGCAATGAAATCAATAGTAGTGTACTCAGGTCACCCTCTTCAGTGGTGTGTACCATAGCAACGTAGCTACAGGCATTTTCGGTTTTGACCCATTAAGTCCCAGGCTAGGGCCGCATCTCTCAAAGTTTGCAGGCGTCACCTGACGACTATGTGCCAGCTTCTGGAAACAGATCGACTGTGATAATTCATAGGTAGTGCCAGATTAGCTTGGCGCCTGATCGCGCCAAGTTAATCTGGCACTACCCATGAATTATCATGGTCATCCATCTCCTGCTGTAGTGCGTCGGGGCTAAATGGGTTGAAAATGTGTTTGTGATTATGGACATTAAGGCCGTAAGATTCATGTTTGCTTTGTTTTTAATTTTTTAGACATTTCGGCCCTGGAGCCATTAGGGGGGGGGGGGGGGGGGGGGACTCAACAAGGACATACATGACTCGCGGCAGTACCTGCTCAGCGGTATATTGGCTGCTCTGCACACACACACACACACACACACACACACACACACACACACACACACACACACACACACACACACACACACACACACACACACACACACACACACCTAATCAGTGCAACGGTAGCATCAAGTATCAACGGTAGCATCAAGTATCAGCAGTGAGGTCAAGTCTGGCGGCAGAATGTGTTAAAGCAAGAAATCATACAATATCAGTCTACGGGAGACAACCTATACAGTTTACTAAGACAATTATTGCCCGATAATCTCCCATGCCATGCAGGCAACATTTAAGCACTAGGGCATTAATCTGCGGGAGACAATCTATACAATTTCCAGTTCAATACTGCGCGATTGTCTCCCACAGTGGTAATGTTTCCTGCACTTCACACACTGGGATGTTTTGAACCTAATCCTGTTAGCAATTTACGATATTCCAAATCAGAAGTACGTAAAAATTGCACGTGTTTCGACTACGAAAACAGTGGACTAAAAGCCCGGACAAACATGCGATATCGCATGTTTGTCCGGGCTTTTAATCCGGCCAATGTTTGTGTCCAGTCGAAACAACGGGCAATATTGACCCACGTCTGATTTCTAAAGAACATCTATTCTAGCTTAGAATTCAGATTGGCGTAGCTCCTCACCCAGTCCATTCATCTGCACGAGGTGTGTTTACATTTTCGTGAGCTCATACAAGCAACAGTGCTCAAGATAAGGTTCCTCAGATTCCAATCTTTCCCATGACCTGTACAAGAAACATGAACCACAAGGCAACCAATGAAATTGCAGTACACATACCGGCCAAGAGGAATTACTCAGCGCTGGACATACAAACAATTAGCTCCCCTGCCCCCTCTTATCAGGCACCCAATCGCCAGCCGGCCACAGAAAAATACGCAGGTAAAGAAAAGACGATCATATACATCATATACATATACAAGGGATATACATGATCGTCGTCTTCTTTATCTGCGTAGAGGAGCTAACTGCTTGTATGTCCAGCGCTGAGTAATTCCCCTTGGTATGTGTACTGTTAAACCAGCGCTATCCTCACCTATCTGGTTTGTGAGCAATGAAATTGAAGCCACACTGTTCCTAATTCGACATACTGAAAAACTCCTGGCAACATCTCCATAGTCTGGGCGACTGAACAAGCATACCATCATGTTCATACCAAGAAACGCGTAGGCCATATCTAGTTTTAAATTAGGCACGATTTCAAGCTGGTGTTAGGACGTTCAGTTTTTTATTCACGTATTTTAATCTGTTCACTTGTATTCATTAAATTAATTCTTTATCATCGTACACCTACGGGTTCCACTCTAGTACAACGAAACCTGGTCCAGCAGATCTTCTTATCTTATTACTATTTAACTCATTCGAGACATGCCGCCTCCGAATACGCAGCTTATGCCGCGTATTAGGAGGCGGCACGTCTCGAATGAATTAAACATCCAGTACTCTATGGCTAGGGCATAACCCATACATCGCTAGCAAACCTACAGCGAGAGATGGAGCGACCACGGTAGTTCAAGGGTAGTGCATGATCAGCTGGATGCCGTTTAGGCGCCAAGCTAATCAGGAACTACTCTTAAACTGTTCTGACCGTCCCACTGCTTGCCACAAGGATATGTATAAAAATTTTGAATTTATAAATGATCTATGCTTGATGCAGCCAGATTAAAGGGAGAATGAATGAGTTCGTAATCCAGCGTTGTACCTCTTCAACCGTTTTTAATAATAATTAATTCAATTTTGTAAGTTTTGGATACACTATATATTCACATAAAACAGTCAGCCCTGGAAGAGGCTGCGTGGAAGAAAACAGTCAGCCTTGGAAGAGGCTGCGTGCCTTTCGGATGAGTGACGAAACATCAAATTTGTCACTGTGTACACGGCGTCGTGAGACTAGCAATGCCATGACGTGAAGCTTATAGTGACGTCATTTTGCTGCTCGTGCTATTCTTCTTCAGAATTCCTGTCGCTACACGAGCCCACAGAGCGTAATAATGGCGGGAAGCGCCGTGTGTCCGTCTTTATTTGCGTGCGCCATCTTGTGTGTTGATCAGAGGCTGGCTTAGAGAGGAGGGACTGAAATGGATCACTGGATAAGCTTAAAAAGGTAAGGTTACCGAGTATCCACATTGACACTAAGCCTCGTGATAAAAATTTTGTCATGTGTACCTTCAATCCACAGTCTGTGGGTTAAAGAGACAAGCGAACTGGCATCTGTAATTTTGTCTGCGATGAGAATGTGGACATCTTGTTCATAACAGAGGCATGGCTTAAAGGCCAGAGAGACGAAGCCAAATGTGCGGATTTAACGCCGCCTCAGATCATTTCCTCGTGCTTCGCGTGGTGGATGGTATAGCCACTCTGATGCAAGAATGTCTGCTGGACCAGGGCACAGTTAAATCCGCCTTCCCCATCCCACACTCATCATTTGAACTGGCACAAGTGACACTTAATGTCCCACAACATGTTCATTTCTTCTGCTTATATCGACCAAGACCCAGCAGGAAGAATAAGCTTACATACACTGTCTTCGTCAGCGAGTTTGCTGATTTCCTTGAACATTGCAATGCATTGAGTGGGAACCTTGTGATTGTTGGCGATTTTAACATTGACTATGACTGTGCTTCCAACACCAACACATCCCATGTCGTGGATCTGCTGCAGATTTTCGGTCTGTCTCAGGGTGTGCACCATTCGACTCACAACAAGGGACACATACTTGACTGGGTTGTGTACAGAGAGGAGGATTCTATTTTTCGGTCCGCCTGTGTGAGCCATGTCTTGTCCTCCGACCATCTTCCTGTCACGTGCCTGCTGGATATTGCCAAGCCTCGTCCGCCTCCAGTCTTCAGGGTCACAAAGAAATTGAAGGGGATCGACCGGGACAAGTTCAGGGCCGATGTCGCCGCTTTTGTCTCTGGACACCCACACGCCTCGGCGGATAAGCTGAACGCTGGACTGAGGACCCTGCTAGACCAGCACGCTAGGCTACTCGTCGCAAGGTGACCCAGTGCCTCTCCACACCCTGGTTGCCATCCGTGGCGTCTGAACTGCACGCCTTAATGCAAGAGACATCAGGCCGAGCGACTTTGGCTTAAGTCAGGACTGACTTTCAGATTTTCAGATAAACAGATTTTCAGTCAGTTGAAGCACAAAGTCACGTGTCTGACAGACCATGCAAAAACTGTACTTTATTTTTCTAAGGTTGCTGCTGCTGGTACATGCAAAGAATTGTTGTGCATTGCCAAAAAGCCTTATGGGAAAGGTCAGGTCTGTTGTTCTTCCGAGCACACATTCACCCCAAGCTCTTTCAAAGCTTTTCTCAGATTACTTTAGTGACAAAGTCGAAAGCATCTGTGACAATATTGATAAATGTGCCGATGCTGGTATGACAAACTATCCATCTGCGGAGACCTCTTTTTCCGGCCTGACTCTAACACGTTTTTGTCTTGTAAATTTGTGCATGAAACCATGATTAAGATGTCGCCTAAAACGTGTGACCTCGACCCTGTCCCCTCATCTCTTCTACTTGAATGTAGCGGAGAGATTGTGCCAGCTGTCACAGAAATTGTAAGCCAGTCTCTTAGAACAGGTGTTGTCCCAGCATGTTTCAAAACTGCCATTGTAAAACCGCTTTTAAAGAAGCCCACTCTTGACCCAAATGATATGAAAAATTACAGACCTGTATCTAACCTCACATTTCTTTCAAAATTACTAGAGAAAATAGTTTTGTCGCAGTTATTCGACCATATCAAAAGTAATGGCCTCTGGCACGCTTTTCAATCCGCCTACCGCCCCGGTCATAGCACGGAGACGGCGTTGCTTCGTGTCGTGAACGACCTGCTCACCGCCAGTGATGAAGATAATGATTCTGTTCTGGCCCTTCTTGATTTGAGCGCTGCTTTTGACACGATAGATCACCAGATTCTCATTCAACGTTTAGACCCTGTTTTTAGCATCAAGAGTACCGCTTTACACTTTTTTTAGTCTTACCTCTTTGGAAGAAAGCAAGTAGTGTCTGTGTTGGGAGTAGAGTCCGATCCCACTGAGCGTGTGTAGGGTGTTCCCTAAGGCTCTGTTTTGGTGCCGATCCTTTTTACATTGTATACCCAGCCTGTATCTAGTGTTATCAAATGTCACTCTGTTTCTCACCATTTTTATGCTGATGACACAGAGCTGTATGCCAGTGCCCAACGAAAACATGTTAGTCAGATGTTCCAGTCTTTAGAGTCCTGTGTCACAGACGTTCAGAATTGGACAACACAGAACAAATTGCAAATGAATAGTGACAAAACCGAGGCCTTAAGATTTCTTGTTCAACCTCCACTGATCTCCCAGACTCGATCAGGTTTGGTCAGAACAGTATCCCCTTTTCCGAGTCGGCCCGTAATCTTTTGGTGTTATCTTTGACAATAGGCTGACCACGAGAGAGCACGTCAACAAGGTTTGCCAATGTTCATTCTTTGAATTGAGAAAGATCAGTCCAATTCGACACCTTCTCACTACCGAAGCAATTAAAACGCTTGTTACTTCCCTTGTTCTTTTACGCATTGATTTTTGTAATTCCTTTTGGGCTGATGTTCCTCAGAACCTTCTTGATAAACTTCAATGAGTTAAAAACTGCTCTGCCCAACTGATTTACAGAGTAACGAAACGTGAGCGCATAACACCCTTACTTGTTGACCTGCACTGGCTGCCTGTATCTCAAAGAATTGTGTACAAGGTCTCTGTTATTTGTTACAATGCTATTACCGGTTCTGCTCCCCCATATTTGTCCGACCTGGTTTATATTTACATGCCTTCAAGATCCCTCCGTTCAGCATCAGACACGCGTGCCTAAGTTCTTATTTCGGTCCAGTCACCTGGAACGACCTTCCAGCTCATGTCAGACATGCCCCAACTCTGTCTGCTTTCAATCACTGCTCAAGACCTATCTGTTTTGTTATGCATTTTCAGTGCATTAGCAATCTTTGGCAGTAATTATTCTTGTAACGGTATGTGTGTATGTGTGAGTGTCAGCTTTTCATATGCGTCACTTGTAACATTTATTGTAGCGTTTTCTTTCTTGTATTTTTTGTTCTGTGATTTTTTATCTTGTTAAGCACTTAGAGCACCATTCATTTGGAGATTAAGCGTTATATAAATGTACATTATTATTATTATTATTATTATTATTATTATTATTATTATTATTATTATTATTATTATTATTATTATTATTATTATTATTATTATTTTATTATTATTAAAAATATGAACAAGTCTGGATTTTCCTAAAAGAAAAACGCCTGTTAGCTCCATATAAATACGGTAGACTTTAGGATGAAATCCTCATCTTGAATTCATTAGAGTTCGTTATTTAACGACAGCACTAAGAAGAAACAGATCAAATTTCGCTAGAATTCCGAGACCTTCCAACACAAACTGACATTTAAAACTTTGCACGCATTTTTGATAATTTTATGTTTCGTAACGATTTTACCACAAGGGAGTAGCGTTTGTTCCAAAACTCTCGCAAATTCGGTGTCACGGTCTGTCGGAGGTACACTGTTATGAAAGAGTCTAGCAAGAGGTATAGATCGTCATGTGCCCCCGCGGTCGCGGGGGCTCATGAGGATCTATGCCTCTTGCAATCGCTATTTTTTAGTGTTTCGCCGCCGAAATGGCTAACCAGTCCATAACAATATTTTAAAAAACGTGAACAAACAACTAACAGTCGGAGGTGTCATTTATTTTTAACTCTTAACATTTTAAGGGAAGAATCTCTTGTATTTGTCGATAAATTTTGCACTAATGATCAGAAGAAAAATAATAACTATTTATTTAAATATACACATTTTATTGACAACAATAGTTGTGCCCATCAAGACTTATTTCAATTTTTAAGCATGTAGATGTGTGTGCACACACACGCGCGCGCGCGCGCACACACACACCATCACACACACACACACGCACACACACACACACACACACACACACACACACACACACACACCATCACATACACACAATCACACACACACACACACACACACACACGCGCGCGCGCGCGCGCGCACGCACATACATATACACACACTCACACACACACGCACACACTGCCACGTTATGCACGAATACACCCACAAATAATCTACGCGTAGACGTATGCATGCAATATAGATTTCATTTTTTTTTCTCTATTTTATTTTATTTTACTTTAAAATGTAGTAGGAAAAAAATAATTTGAGAGAAGTCAAAAAGAAACACGACTTATCTAGCTATAGATCCATCATTAGGTATAAACTAAACAATCTTTTTTTCACTTTTTCATTTCATACAATTAATTTTAGTTTTATTTTATTTCATATTATTTATGGTATCTGGTCTTTTCTATTTTACTTTTTATTTATTTCATGTCATTGAACATTATGCATTTTAACACTTTTTTCTAGGTTTTTAAACTTTAAGAAATTGATAAAATGTTAACGATTACTTAATCCATGTAGCTGTGTTCGTTGCTATCTCTCAGTATATACTGACGAGCAAAAGAAATGCGACATTTTTTAAATCATCGGAAACACTAACGTGTTTCCGATGATTACAAAAATGTCATTGTTGTTTTGGGGTTTTTTTGGTGCTCGTAAGTACATTTGGCATTTGTTCTAAAAATCTATTGGCCCCCCCAAAATACATTGATATTTTTTCCAATACTTTCAACACATTTAACTTGAAATAGCAGCAAACATGTGTGATCAGAAATTTTAGCCCAGGCATGGTTGACACTACATTTGTGAACATGATCACGTATCACTGCCAATTCCTAACTTTTAAAGCAGGTGAGCTTATTAGGCGTCGACGTGTTTAAACCTGTGATGAGCGCCTCTGCGTACTGTGTGAGATAAGTATTGTGAACAGGTGTGCATCACTACTATGGCCGCGTACATACCGTAAAACTGGGCCAGTATGGACGTTGTCAGTTTGGAAATCTGAAGTACGTCATCGCACGTGTTCCGACGGAAACAGTGTATTATCCCTTTGCGTGTCGGTAGCGGTTTTAGTCACGATGATTCCTATATGAATCATCGCGACTAAAACCGCTACCTACGCGCAAAGGGTTAGAGTAAATTCACTAGTTACCGTACCGGATGCGGCTGGCCGCGAATGAGTTAATTTGGCACTGAATGAGTGCCTTAAATAGAATAGTCCTTTGCAAAATATGTATGGGAAAAAAATGCGCGAAACACCGAAGCTGAAAAAGGCCGTCTGTATACAAACTAGCTTTCGGTACGGATATAAAACAATGGCTGTCTTCGCGGAGTATGGAAATAAAACAAGGGATACGGAAACTAGCATTTCAGACCTCTGCATTATCTGGATATTTTTAGACTATGCCATTTCCTAAACCTTCCGCAAATGGTGTTGCAAGATATACTGACGAGCAAAAGAAATGCGACATTTTTGGAATCATCGGAAACACTTTAGTGTGATGATTACGAAAATGTCGCATTTCTTTTGCTCGACAGTATAGCAGAGAGCATTGCACATGGCTGCTAGACTGGTAGAAAAATCGCAGAATTTCCTCAAGGGCTACGGTAACTAGCGAATCTACTCTAAAAGCCCCGACAAAGATACGATATTGCATACTTGTCCGGACTTGGAGGCCACTGTTACTGTCGAAACACGTGCAATTATAACCAACTTCAACGTCAATTTGCCATGGTTTCAAAGACAACAATTTTCACATACTTCACATTTCCGGACCCTAATACAGTCGACAAGGCTTAAGTCGAACCTGCAGTGGAAATTATTTTTCGTTGGACTTATCCGTCGTCCGACTATCCATCATACGGATAAGTCCAATTTTTATCACAGTGTTGTTCGACTTAAGCGTTTTTTTTTTTTTTTTTTTTTTTTTTTTTTTTTTTTTACGGAGCAAAATTGTGCTCATAACACACAACATTCTTCTAAGATGAGAAAAAGATATGAAAATTCATGTTGAACCAGACAAAAAGAACCGATATAAGTTTTTTCTGACAATAACACATCTGAATTTACTGACACCAAAGATGGTTTCTCAAATGCCGGGGTGAGAGAGACAGACAGACAGAGTAATACACGGCACTTTCCCGGCGACATCTGTAACCACACTCTGACAGCTATAATTTAGGATGTTGTTTTTGTCTTTGACAATTTTCTCAAATCCACGATTGAAGGCATTTACATCTTTCAAGACGTAAAGTTCAACAAATTCATTGCATTTGGTTGAGAATTTAACCTGCTTTTCTATCTTTCCATCGTATTAAAGTCAGACACGCCTTTTTTCAAACACATTAATATTACAGAGAGGAGGACACTTCTTTATTCTAGACCATCAGTAATGATCAACCAAAAAATAAGAGAGAATACACGTAAGATTGAACGGCCGACTCATTTTGTGGTTATTCTCCTCAGTTCCTTATTGTTACGTGTTTGGCTGTAAACGTATAACAATACTAATGAAAAATTAAAAAGAACACACACGAGGTATAACGCAATGAAGCCATTTAAGAGGTCTACTCTTGGGTGGGCTATGATTGCTAAACTTTCCTCAGGTTAAAACGGGCCCTCAGTGTTGTCTTGCCTCAGCGGAGACTTCTTTTTATAATCCATGCACACGTAACAAAGGTCTTCTGGTAAACATCGTTGGAACTCTTCTACTACAAAGGAGAACTGAGGAGAGCAGAGGTGTCGTTCATTTCATTACATTCAGACTTCAAAAGCTGCTAGATCTTAGTTGTTCAGCATTGTTGTAACTCATTCAGCACGACGCACGTATTTCCCAAATTTTAGAGGAGTCATCTAACGACTATGCACCTGTTGCAGGAGATGGATCAACCATAATAATTCAAGGGTAGTGCCAGATTAGCTTGGCGCCGACAGGCGCCAAGCTACCACTGCCAGAAAGTGTGATGCGTCTAGTGTGGTAGTCACGTGTAGCGTCTGTGCTTGTCGCTCTCGCTTTCAGCTCCCACCGCTGGCTAGCAGTTTTGCGAAAAGGGGAGCAGAGTATGTCAATCTCTCCCTGCCAGTACACAGCCTCTACAACAACAAGCCTCATGTAGTGTCTCCTCGTGGCGACTCACGGTAACCGAGCACCTTACGGACTCGGGCTGAACTACAGAGGACTCGGAGGAGGTCTGGCCCCCAGACATGCGGCACGCAGGCCCATCGATGTGTGGACACGCCCTGATGCCCATAAACCAGATCCCCAGCTATGGGTAAATAGCCCCACTGCCTTGTGGGTGCCTTTAGAGAAGCAAAGGCTAGGGGAGTAAACCCTATACAAATCCGGCAGGGATGCTCGATAGCCTTGGTTGGCAGATCTCCTTCGAGAAGGAAAACTCTGAGGAAAAACCTGAGTAGATGGGACTCGTGAGCCTTGGTCGGCAACCCATCTAGGAGAAGGACACTCACTATTTTTTTAATTATTATTATTATTATTATTATTATTATTATTATTATTATTATTATTATTATTGAAAAAAGGTCTCTGTACCTAATCATTTATCCTTGGAATATAGAGTTTCATTTCATCTCTCTCTCTCTCTCTCTCTCTCTCTCTCTCTCTCTCTCTCTCTCTCTCTCTCTCTCTCTCTCTCTCTCTCTCTCTCTCTCTCTCTCTCTCTCTCTCTCTCATGGCCGGGAATGACGCAATATTCTGGCCCCCATCAGCTTTCCCCATGGCAGGAGTACGGTGCACACTGGTTGTCTCCCTCAATTCGTTACGATCAGCGGGTCGAATCGGGGCAAATATCCACTGAAACAGGGTGCTACACCGATCCCCGGGTATTTGGACCGCCACAACTCCTACTGCAGCTCTACAGTGTTTACAGTGGCGTGCCGCAGCAGCCTTACGTTATCATAACAACACACGCCCCTGGGCCTTATCCGTCGTTGCATCAGTGGCCGCTTCCTAGACGGGTCCACGACTTCTAAATTGACCTGACATTGATACCGTATTTGTGTACCAGTAAGTGAGTAAATCAATATTTTCTTTTCGTTGAATTCCTTGCCAGCAGCCACGGAATCTGTGCTTCGTCTGATATAACCGAGTTCGGAAACAAACTGTAAAGCATGCTCATGTGCTGTTCTCAACTTTGACTCGCATTGACTCAGCGCCATTCGGACAATTTACAGTAAGTGTGGTATTAATGTTTCACGCCGCACTCTATAGATCTCCATAACTTAAAACACTATTACATTGGTGCTCCTGCCGAGACAAATATACTGTCGGACATCAAAGAAGAACAGACCTCGAATCAGACTCTGTTGAAAGTGTGTGGGTTGAGGTGAAGACAAACAAGTCGGCCCCTTTGCTTGTTGGATTTGTATACAGAAATCCGTCTGGCATCACTTGAGTGGTACGACGATTTCTTACAAATGGCGGACACCGTTAACAATTGCAGCTCTGATATTTTACTGTTCGGAGACATTAATATTAACATGTTTTCCCCACACCCTGCTTGGGAGTCTACTATTACTATGTTAGGCCTCAAGCAACTTATTACATTCGCAACTAGAGTTACGCAGTCGTCTGCCACTCTAATTGATCATGTAAAACTATACACTTCCAACAAGTCAAGGGTCCTTAGCTCTTGAGTTCTTCACTGAAGTGGCGATTGGCGACCACTATACTGTGTGCTGCAGTTGAGCTCTGAAGGTGGACAAGCCATGCCGTAAAAACCAGGATAACACTATTCATGACAGGTTGTTTAAACACTTCAATCGGGACGCGTTTCTAGCCGATCTGAGCAGAATCTCTTTTCAGTCAGTTTATAACTATGATATTACTGAAGAAGCGTTGGCCAAATGGTACAGATTGTTGGTGTACTTGACAAGCATGCGCCACTATGTGAGTTTGGAAACACATTCGACTTCCCTAAGTTTGATTTAACGGAGCCGTTTTCAATTAAATATGAGTCTTAGAAAAAACAGCCTTGGCCACGGGGGGAAAAATGGTTCGACTTATTCGTGTTTGGAAAACGAGAAACGCATTCGACTTATCCGAAGCTTAATTATCTCAAACTAGACCGTTTCAGAAATACGTTGTAAAAAAAGTCATAGAAGAGCAGATTTGTGGATAGAGTAAAAATCTGGTTCAATTCGACTTGGTTTTTCGACCTATCCGTACTTCAGTGCATAGAACTGCATTTTTTAAACCGAAGTTCGACTTAACTCATTCTACCCCAGACACACCAGAGGAAGATGAGGTTCGACCATGATAGTTCAAGGGTGATGCCAGAATGCCTATGGGCGCCAAGCTATTCTGGCATCACCCTTGAACTATCATGGTCGATCTGTGTCCTGCACTGCAATGCAGTCTTCAGAGGACAACGGCAAAATTTAAGGATTTCGGTGATGGGGTAGAATGAGTTAAGCGAGTTCGAGTTATCCGTTGTAACATTAGTCATAGAAAGAACAGCTTTGGTCGTAACATTTATTTATTTATTTATCTATTGTTCGACTTAAGCGTTTTTTCAACATATCCGTTTTCGATTTAAGCGTATGCGACTGTACTTGCCTGCATCCTCTTGGTGACAATTATCAGCAGACGCCATATTAGTCTTAATATTAACCCTTTCACTGCCAGGAAAATGGGAACATCACGTAAGTTCAAAGAGGCAAACCCAGTAGCAAAACGTCTCCGGGCCCACGACGGCCGCAGCGGGTCCGCGCACGGCCGTGGTGGGCCCGAGGACCTTTGCTTTCTGCGAAAGGACCTTGGGGGCATATGGCGTTTTCAATACGTAAGCCTTAGAGTTAAATGGTCTTGAACCGATTATTTCCATAAATCAGAGGTAGGTAAAGAAATACATAAAAAATAAAACAGTACGCGTCTTTTGATGCAGACAGTGGTTTAAAAGCCCCGAGGACAAACATGCGATATCGCATGCTTGCCCGGGCTCTTTATCCACTGAATTAAAAACCGGAACACACATTTTTTCGTCGATACTCGTGTAATTTTCACCTACTTCCGATTTTCAAACAAAGTATATTTGCCATGGATTCAAAGATATGATATGTGTGCGCTGGAATTGAAAAGAGTTAATCGTTAGATTAAGGTGAACCACAAGAATCTTGACGTTAAAGGGTTAATATTATATGTGATTTACCCCTTCCCTGCCACTGTACGTATACTGTACGCATACATTTTTTCTTTCTGAAATCTTGGTTCATTCCAGGACCAAAAGCCAACACGGTTAAAGAAACGTGGACACGAATTGGTCTCAGCAAAAGGCATAGATCCTCATACGCCCCCGCAGTCGCCGTGGCTCATGAAGATCTATGTCCCTTGCAGCTGGATCACGGTCACTTTTTCTCGGCAGTGAAGGGGTTACGTACAATTTCTTCTCATTGCAGCTGAGCATGCATTTATCTGCGCCTGCATGCTTCTGGTTTCCCCTCCCTTCGTCATCACCGCGAAAAGTCTGCAAAAAGACCCGCAGCTTGAAGTTGTGTTTCTTACGCCGTACAGAGGTAATATATATATATTATAGACGAGGAAAAGAAATAGTGTTTCCGATTGTTACGATTGTGGTTGTGTTGTCCTGTGAGAGCATACATGTGTTAATCGTAGGAAACGATCTGATATTTATTTGAACTATCATGGTTACGATTCACGTACCTTTTTAGTAAGATTTTCTTTCGTTCGCGCGTTGAGCGGATCTCGCTTTGTTATTATGCTAAGTTTAACCGGAAGCTTCTAGAAAAGTCGCACGGAGAATAGCGGTCGATCTTTGTTTTGCGTAGATTCGCGGAGTATAGATTAGAACCTTCGAGCAGGTCGCTCTGTCTTGTGGCCGCGTACATGTGTCGTCAGAAGAGTAAGAAACATTTCGTTTTTTATAGACGAACTTTGTTTTATAGACGAGTCATAGTTGTTTACTGTTCGCGTGAAGTTGGCAGCCAGTGCGTACGGTTTTTGAAAGATCGTGAAAGTTCTGGAAGATTCCGACTAGGTCGTGAACTGCCTACCATACTTTTGTGAGACGTCATTTTACATTGGGATTTGGGGCTGAATTGAGCAGCCGAATTTTAGTGTAGCCTATTGTAGTTATTCCAGAAAATTCTTTCTTTATTAATATTTATGAGTTTCAGTAATGGGTTCCATTTTGATTGGTTGCGTTGAATGATTTTCTTGGATTATTCTGGAAATTGGTTATACTATAAAAGATTGGTGCTGGGAAGCACATATATACATTGTCTTGCATTGTCAGTTGTAGAGACACACAGTTTATCGTAGGTACGTGGCCCGTATAGGGTGTACATTGTGAGAGACACAACGTAACGGTGTGGTGTACGTTGTATGAGAAGCCATTGTGTCGTCAGTGTGGACATTTTGCAGAAGAGCCTTTGTATCAGTATTGGTGCATTTTGAAATGCATTGTGTGGAGATCGCATCGCTGAATTAAAATATTGTTGGAACTGTTACTCCAGTATTGTCTACATCCTTAAACCACGTGTGACGGGTTGCAGCTGAATGAAGTTTATTTAAAAGAACCTTACGTGCGTGCGTCTGGTGTGTTTACCATACTACGACTATGACCCCACCACGTAACACCGATGATTCCCAAAATGTCGCATCTCATTTTTGCTCGTCAGTATACAAAATGTAATGTTTTTATCCCTTCGTCAAACGACAAATACTTTAGCGCAAACCGTAGCATGTGACCTCGCTACAAAACCCCTTGTAGCAACTAGTGAAGGACTTTTTTTGTTGCCCTTCTGACGCGTCTTGGAAGCCAGTTTTGTTTTACAAAAGATCACCAAAACCAAAGTTCAAAGTTACTTAGTGTTGTTCGAAGCAACAGGCAAAGTACTGGAGACGGCAAAGTAACGAAAGATATTAAATACGTTATTGGTACCAGGGGCTTGCTGTACGGACCGTTTTAGGCCTGAGTACCACTCGGGCCTTCGGCCTTCGTGGTACAATGGTTCCTTTGACCTCCCTCAGGCATATTAGGGTCCGTATTCACGTCTTTTTAATTAGAAATGATGGGTGCGGCCATTTTGAACATGACCTCCGACCTACTGGGGACGACTTCCGGTTTTGCTTGCAAACATGGAAGCTGTGAATACAAAACCCTACACAAGTTCCCGATCTAGCGGCCGACATTGCGCAGTAAAAGGTTGCCACAACAACGAAAAAAAAGCTGTATGACTTGTTGCAAATGCCATGTTTTGACCACAAACCTTTCATTCGCCGTTATTGTTCGTGTTTGAAACCTTTTTGTTTGTAAAAAAAGTGTATCACATCGCACACTATCCGATGAAATGGCCTGTTTTTTATCGGCCGGCCGTACACACTCGAGCGACACAAGTCAGTCTGAATTTTTATGTCTAGTTCATGCGTGTTTCGAGGAAGTTTTGCATTACATTGCCGGTACTCCTCGTCGTCAGCGGACCAAACCGTGGCGGAGATAGTTATTTTGCGCAGCGTTTTGTTGCACGTATCAAAATCTCCGTTGAAGTTATATCCCCATATTTTTGGTAGGGATTAGGACTACCGACTCTAAGGCCTACCTACTGATGCCAGCAGGTTGTTGTCTCACTCACGCCCTGATATTTTCATACGGTTTTTGTATCATGGGCGTGTGTGATCTTCAACTTTTGTGTAAATGTGTTGTTGTTTTTTTTGTTTGTTTTTTTTTTGGTTTTTTTTTTTGTTGTTTTGTTTTTCCTTCAACTTTTTATGTTCTGTCAGTACAATAGTGAAACTTATTTTGTTCTGTTTTGTCGGTACAATAAGTGAAACTTGTAGTAATGTACCCAGTAATTCATATTTATTGTCATGCTGATAAAATTAAAGAGTTTGTTGGCAGATTGTCAATTTTTTGTGTTTGTGTCATGAATTATCCTTAGAATGCATTACTCGCAATTCTTTCATTGTTTTCAGTATTATTATATTAATGTATACATGTATGGTGCAGCAATACAAGTTTTGTTGTCTCAAACATTTCATAAATAACATGAGAATATTTTGCCACCCAAAAGTAGAGTGCAAACCCCTGCTACCAATAACTTATATTGTCAACCTGGTTCTACGAATGTTTAAGTCATTATGCTCATTTAACCTGAAGACGACTCTAGGATCCGATACGTCGTGTTTTGTTTACGCTCTATAAATAGTGCTTAGTCAACAGGGTCCGGAACGGCTCCACCAAACAGCATACTCGGTGAACAATATTTTGGTAATTCACGAGAGCCCTGTTCACTAAACGGTTTATACCATGTGCCTCCTTCTACTTACTGTTTTTGTGAACTGAAATGTAACCTAAACAACCTTCGAAATGGACACAATCCACGGCATGTTTACGTTTGATTTAAAAAAAAAAAAAAAGCCTATACGTGACGTCAAATTGTATAGTTGAAACGGCGCACTTCACTGCTCCATACATTCGTCATTTCAAGTCTTGTTACGTCAATATTTCACTGAATGAGTAATTTTCCATGGTATGTGTACCATTCTCGTGGCAGCTTGTTTTTATATTACCATTGACCATCGTCATCATCATCATCGACTATTGCAGGCTATGTGCAGACTCCAGGTTTCGATTTCAACACCTCTCATCCTGACAGGATGGACAGCTGGGCGCGGGTGGATGTACCTGTCAACTACAGTGTCATGCTCAGTGCCTGGAACATGAATCTCACTCTCAAAGACTTAAGCAGGTAACACAGGTGCCCGTCACGTGTGCTGATGTACCACAGTGCTACTAAGAATAACAAATGTTATGACATGAGGCTGCATTTAGTGTGACGGTGTATAATCAAAACCCGCGAGCGCAGATCAGTCACAGTTTGAGTGTTCGGTGCAAATATGGCTAGCCTTTCCAAATCCGTGGCTGTCATAACCCTTCAAACATGGTTTTAAGAATGCAGACAAGACATCTTGTCAAAACACGATAATACAAATACATACTTACGTACTTTAAACGATAATAACGAATGTTAGGAGCGCTTGGGCAGGGTAGGCATTGTGTCTAGTGAAGGGCTGGGGCCCTAAGGAACGTACAGAAGTCAGTCCTGAAGCATTTTCATGGAGTTGAAATCACAGTGCATGTGAGTGTTTTGACCTTAAACCATTTTGGCTGTCGGTAGCGAGTTGTTTGTTTGTTTTTTTTGTTGGTTTTTTTTTTGTTGGTTGGTTTTTGTTTGTTTTTTGTCGCTATAATTTCTTTACCAAAACTAATCTGGCACTACCTTGAATGGTCATGATCGACAAAAGTCCGGCAACTGAACACAGTCGTTAGGTGGCACTTCAACAAAGTTCTAAATTGCGGCCTGGGGGTTAAATGGTTTAATTCAACGCAAAACAGCCTCAGCCATCTAAGGAACACAGATCCAAAGTGGCGTCAGCAAGAGACATAGATCATCATGAGCTGCGGAATAGTACCGGGCGCAAACTCTTCGAGTGCATTTAATACGCTCGCCCAAATTACTGTGCAACTCTTACAGTGAATATGCACCCTGTGCGCTAGGTTTATCTCGAAGAATGTGTTATATTGTTTAACTTCTCCCCCTCCCTCCCCCTTCCCCCAACCCTGTTTTACATTAACCCATTTAGCCCCAACGCCCTACAGTAGGCGATGGATCATGATAATTCAAGGGAAGTGCCAGATTAGCTTGGTGCCTTCAGGCGCCAGGCTAATCTGGTGTTACCCTTGAATTATCATGGTCCATTCTTCTCCTGAAACTGGTGCGCGTGACACCTCCAGAATTTAGGAAATGTGGCCTTGGGGCTAAATGGGTTAACTCATTCGCCTGGCCGCGAATGAGTTAATGCACACGTGACGGGCACTTCTGCCGACAGAATCTGCGACTGGAACATTACTAAACTCACCGTGTACGCCGGAGGCAAGTCCGCAAAAGACGTCATATACACCTGCATCTCTGGAGTAGACGTCTGGCCCAACGTTTACAGTGCAACCGTGGTTCACGTGCATTTTGAAAGCATCGACTCAGATCCGAAGACTGGGTTCAGAATCTGGTTCACGTTTCACAACGAATCGTCACAGCCGGAGAGAGTGTCTGGTGTCGGTACTTGGAACTGCTCCGTGTCGCACTACGAAGATTTTCGAGTGCATTTCGACGCCTGTAATATGAGAGCCGATTGCCTGGCTGGTGAGGATGAGATTGGTTGTCCTTACTACAACACAGGTGTGTATCAAAAGGAAGGTACCAACAACAAAAGAAACACGAAGGGCAGTTCGCTACATATCTTTTATAGGGGCACAACTGAACTTTTTGAAGGCTTCAGTTCGCAAAGAGCTTTTGCTGGGCTTCAGTGACCAACCTGTTGTCCCACCAAATGCTTTCTTTCGTCCGTTCAAAGCGAAAAGAGGCTCACCGGAATTTTGTGACTGAACCCAGTGAAAAGATTGCCTCTGATAGGCGATGGTAGCTGACGTCATAACTATTCTATACGACATTAGGTCATCTGCATAATTATAACCAATCAGAGACAAGATGGCGGATGAACAAGCGAAAAAAAGAAAGTATCATCGACTCGCGCCGACAATGACAGACTCGGAATTGAAGAGAAGAAAAAGGAAGAGCGACAAGATACCCCTAAGTAGAACTGACATCGGACAAGGGAATATGGACATGTGGCAACGTGTCTCTTTCCTGCTGAATCAGTGAGTAATCTACGGTCTTTGTCGATCTTCCTATTGTTCCGCGAGCGCTAGTGATTTTCAGAATTCATGATCTTCCGTAGAATGTATCTCTTATTGATTTCGGAAGATTTTAAACATGTTTTATCATATAGTTACGAGCTAGTTATCACATTTTATGCTGCAAAGACTGATCTGAAAACTACGGTGTGTGTCAAAGTTGTACGGCATCGCTGGTCGTAACATGTTTTTTGTCCGTGTGCCGCGGGCTCGCATTCACTCGATTCTGAGAGGTAGTGTTTAGTCTACTGTGATGGTGCTTTTTTCGTTTCCAATAATGCTTTCAGTTACGTAGACTTCGATGTGTGAGATGTGAAATTGACTGCAGTGCAGAAAGTGTTGAGTGTTGCTAACTGCTTGAGGTTTGTTGGTATAAAGATACCAGGTAGCCTCAAGCAGCACACCAAGAAAAATCCGGTACCAGGTATCTTTATACCAACAAACAGTGCAGAGATGTGATTCTAAAGCCATGCTTTACTTTGCAGTGACTAGAATATGTACCATTAAGGAAATACCAAAGTTCTGTTTCAATGATGGAACGCGTTGCGTGTTTCCGAGGGGTAAAGGAGCAAAGGTCAAACAAGGCACCGTGGACGCAGGCTCGCCGGCTTTGTGAGTCAAATAAGCCACGCCCTCGGTTGGTGCACCACTACGCAGCACGATCATTACTAGTAGTAGATACTAAAGCAGGTCGAGCGGAACCCGCATTGTGATTTTGACAGCATAGCGAGTATGGAAGGTTTATTTTACTTTCTCGTGAAAAATTACGTCAAAGCGATGCCGGAAAACATCAGTACACGTGTACACCGACACGTGTGTACACCACGCCGATGATCTCGTGACCTGCAGTATTGCGATACACTGCCGATAGTCGGCCGGGTTCTGCCGTGTGACGTAGGCTCATAAATATGCATATTAATTCAAAACAAGGCTGATGCACACGATAAATCCGCGACTCGGGTACACAATACACCCTCCAAACGATAAATTTCGACATTTGGCATTGTACCTTACGCCATAAAGCTCTAAGATAGTACGCAAAGGACCTATACACATACTGTCAGCAGTATCTGTTGCAAACAGTTTTCTGACTGTGTTGAGATGCTTGATCCTGGGGAAAATAACTTTAAAGGCAAACTGTAAAGTTAGCACTTACGTTCGAAAGATAAGTAGCGCATTGTACCCTACCCACCTCCTCCCCGAATGCGCATAAAAGTTAAACATGTAAACATTTGTTTTCTTAGATACCTCTTTAAAATACCTTTGAACGGAAAAGCTGTACCGCACAATGTGTGAGACAGCTTTGAGCGTATCACACATAGTGTGAAACGTTCTGGTGCGTGAACGGCCACGTGTGCTCGAAATTGTTCGAAAGTCTGGTCAACAAATGGTTCGGGCACACGCGAAATTGAAACTTGACCTTCCTTAAGGTCACGTACAAATATGGTGTCGACTGGCTCTCTGGCGTCATGTATTGTGCATCGAATGTTTCTTTACGTCACATTACAAAATATTTTGTCAAGATACAGTGAAATTAGAGATTGTGTTGCTGTCTAGAAGTGTGTGAGGAAAACCAAGTAATCTAGGATTACTACATAGAAAAACCCCGTGTAAGAAACAGATTCTTGCATCGGTGTTTTATGTGATACTAAATATCTCACTTTCGATCGTAGGATATGGTTTTGAAACCAATCGAGTGGGATTCTCGGTATCACCTAAACACCGATGTGAGAATCCATTTGTGTCCTTCCTTTCAATGCATGTTTCTTTCTTTGTTAGTCATTTGCTTTCCATTTTAACTCCTGGCAGTCAGCTTGTTTGTGTGGATTTTGTTTTAGGTACATATTATCAGATGCATCAACTACTACTACAACTACTACTATTACTTCCACTACTACTACTCCTACCACCACTACTACTACTACTACAACAACTACTACTACTATTACTACTCATTTTCCTGCAGTTGTGTGTTCTTCTCATTTGTCTATTTTCTATGTAAGCGGCGTGCTTTTGATATACTTCACACAGGCAGGTGCACACAGGGGCTGTATTCAATCGGCGAAATGTGCATGTATTTCGATCAGTCCAGCAGCGCCAATTTTGACTGGAATGGCGCAAGTGTTCAATGCATGAAGAGAGGAGGGCGCCTGGCTGTTTTGAACACGCCCCAAAAATGGCAAAGTGTCGTGGACATGTTCGCCAAAACTGTTGGATATTACAAAACCTTCACGTTCATCGCTGTCGGTTTAACAACTGCTCCAGCCTCGTTGCCGTTCATGTAAGCACGCATACAGTAAAGTCTTTGATTCATTTACACTTTATGAGCCTCTTCTCTGCTAAGATATTGTTTTTTGAATCAACGTAAATTAAACGTCAGTGATCACCAGCCGCCATAGGAGCATGGATATAAGTTGATTTCAGCAAGAGGCATAGATCATCATGAGTCGCCGCAACTGCGGCGACTCATAAGGATCTATACCTCTTGCAGTTGGGTGCTGTTTTCGTCAGTCAGAGAGTTCAACCGTGTAAATCACTGGTTTGTCGTGCCACATCCCGGTGTGTGTGTGTGTGTCAGTGTGTGTGTGTGTGTGTGTGTGTGTGTGTGTGTGTGTGTGTGTGTGTGTGTGTGTGTGTGTGTGTGTGTGTAAAGGGTGGGCGGATGGGGGGTGGAAGGGGAGGGGTTGGGGGGGAGGGGTAGTTGGAGAGGAGGGAGAAAAAGGGTGTAGGGAAGGGGTGTCTATATTCACAAGACATGTAACGTAGGACTAGACCTAATTAAGCCTTTCTTTAGCTCTTTTGTGCTTGCCGCCACCAGTGGTGTATACATGAGTACCGGTGCTATGCAATGCTGGTGACTGCGTGGACAAAAGGGTTAAGTCTTGAACTTCATAGGCACATAGTCTACTGAATGCACGAACTTCGTGCCTAGTCTGACAAATTTCTGACCTTATTCTGAATCATTTGGAAATCACTTAGATTCCTGACACACACACAAAGCAAAAAGTAGTGCTTATATTCTGGTAACAAAAACGAATTCGTGCTCTTTCTTAATGTGGCTTGTCATGAGGCTGAGGCGACAAACTTGGAATTTTCTTGCGGAGTCAAAAATGTGCACTGACTCTTTTGTTCTCTCGTCCTCATAATGACGAAACCAAAAGCACAGACCGGACAACAATTCATTTTTTTTTTTTTTTTTTAGTTTCCACACCCATCCATCTTGAGGTGAAAGCCTCACAGTCTTACAATCGATGTCACCGCAAGACTTTCAACAGCGGTACGGTCTGACCCTGTAAACAGGATTTTCATATGAAGCTAATCAGACACGCGTGGACGCTGCGATCGGTGGAATGACCAGGTACGTGTAATTTCCGCTGGTCTTCCGCCTATCGTGACGTACAGTTTGTAAATTAGACCAACAACCTACCGTATGAGAGCTTTGCCTTGCGAAACGGGTGAGTAACATTGACATAGCACATTGGAGAGGTGCTGTATTCTTCTGCATTCGTCTCTGCCCAACCAATAATTAACTCAATCGAGACGTGCCGCATCCGGATACGCGGCATATGTCGCGTATCCGGATGCGGCACGTCTAAAATGAGTTAATTATTAGTTGGGCAGAGAAATAACCAACATGAAAGAAACAATAGTTGGCATTAAGACGGACTAAACTGTTAATATCATTCTCAAGCGCGTGGCTTCCTTTTAGCGCTATTTTCAATTGGATTTCACCCGCCTGGCAGTGATTGTGCTGATTATATTATGCTATTGTATTTGATACTGGATTATTATTATTATTATTATTATTGTATTTGATACTGGATTATTTTATTATTACTATTATTCTTATCTTCTTTTTTATACATTATTATTATTATTATTATTATTATTAAGCCCCATGTGCATGCAGCTACCGGTACTGTAAAAAGTACCGGTGGCCGCATGCCCAAAGGGATTAACTATATATTTTTGCAGGTATAGAGAAGAGTTCCAGTGGAGTGACGAAACCATTGCTTATTACCGATCCATTAAGGAGATCAACCTTGACCCTTCGTGTGCACTGCTCAGGATTCAGTCTTATCAAAATTACGTGGACATGCGACAGTGCGTGGTCAGAGGACACTACCTCTGTAGCTTCGGGTCGGCCAATTCTGAAGACACAATACTGACAAACGTTAAAATGCCCAAAATAGGACTTGCCTTGAAGCCTGAGACAAATCCTAACCTAACAGTGATTGAAAATGAAATTTCTTCCAACTTTGCGAATGCTAGTAATGATAGAGAACTGGGAGATTTTCAAACAACTTTACACCATGAAGATGATACAAAGATGGTGCTCTGTCCTGCTGGTCACATGACTCACGATTTTCTCGCGTGTGACACGAAGAGCGCGTGTTGGGGGCGAGATCTGAGTTGCCGCGCGCCTTTGACGCCACATCCGCCCTACCTCATGTGCGCCAATCAAATGGATCGCGTGCCGTATACTCTGGTGTGTGACTTCCGGTCTGACTGCAGCGATGCCAGTGATGAAGATTTCTGTGTGCATCCGATTTGTTCAAAAAAAGAACCATTTTACTGCAATGATAAACAGGTAAAACATTATAAACGAGTTTGGGTTAAATAATAATAATAATAATAATAATAATAATAATAATAATAATAATAATAATAATAATAATAATCATAACAATAATAAGAAGAAGAATAACTGTTATTGTTATTATATTATTATTATTATTGTTGTTATTATTATTATTATTATTATTATTATTATTATTATTATTATAAAAGAGCATTTTTCATTACGTGCTTTACTTGATTTACGCTCACTTTAACTCATTTGAGACGTAGCTCCTCCGAATACGCGGCATAAGCCGCGTATCCAGAGGCGGCACGTCTCGAATGAGTTAATACAGTATTTATTGCACTGTACTGTTTCTTGTTTTCTTTCACACTCTTTACACGTTTTCTCATTGGCGGGGAGCTTGGTGGTAGAGTGGCAGTCTCTCGACCGAAAGGTCCCGGGTTCGAATCCAGCTTGGGTCACAATTTGTTCAGACCCTTTTTCGGTGCCCGTCTTTAAAATCACCTTCGTGGTGGACAAAAGACGTTAAGCCCTAAACGTTTAACCTTGGGTTTTTTTCCTCATTGGCCTATGTCTATACGCTTGTTCCACCTGGTCGCCCATTCTCAGGGCAACGTGAGTCTCCTTATCTCATGACAACTTCCTCGCTGAGCAAAACGATAGATAATATCAATGACAGAGAACTCCAAGTGAAGGCCCTCCGAAACTGCCGAGTAACAAAAAGTCAGATAAATAACAACTGAGGGGGTTACGTAAGAAAAAAAGTTGTTTGCACGTTTTATATGCTACTTAGGGTTCATATTTCTCTTATTTTTTAAACTCGAAATGTTACACGTTTGACAATTCCTTCTACCGAAATGCCGACGTTCTACCGGTAAATTCACTGTATTTCACTGACATTGAGAGTTGCGTCCCCTGAGTACTGAAAGTACTTAACAGAGATTCTTTCAAGGAGACCTTCCTGCATTTATATTTTTACAGTAAAAGATAAAATCGTTGTATTACGAGTTAGACTTTGCCAGTGGTTCTTGTCGCCCCGAGGACCCTCAACTTTTATCTTTGAAATAAACTCCCTGACCGGACTCTCGAGGCGGCAAGAACCACAGTCAAATTCTAACTCGTAATGCAACTAATAATGTTATTATTTTCCATTTTATTTTCTTTCATTCGGTTTCATTTTACTTAATTGTATTCAGTTCGTTTACTTTATTATATATTACAATATTATTTCATTTGTCCACCAGTGCGTGGCTATGGTCAAAATGTGTGACGGCCAACAAGACTGCATGAACGGCGCCGATGAAGGTCTGTGTTTAAGGTGGAGAGGTGCTGTATATCACACACCACCTCCTCCAGCTATAGTGAACCTGGACAGAGACGGGACGTTCTCAGTCGGAACTTTCAACAGCACTGATTTGGAGAGGACCCCGCTGTGCCCAGACACTCACTTTCAGGTTTTTAGATTTAGTTTCTATTCATACTCTCTAAAGGTCAAACAACTGTAAGAAGGAGAGAGGGGGTGCCAGAATAGCTAGACCTGCCTGCCCAGCAACTGGCCCCAACACCTTGGTAACAGATCTATACCTATGTTCTTTACAAATCTACACCTACCTTCTTTGTGTATTCAGTGCCCAGATGACGGCTACTGCCTGCCGGTGTTTCTGCGCTGTAACGGCGTGTACGACTGTCCCGGAAAGGAGGACGAGGCCGCGTGTAGGAACTACACATGTCCGGGTTTCTACCGCTGTAGGGCCTCTCAGGTTGGAGGATTTAACACGTTCACTGCTGAGAAACCTGAACACTATCCAGCTGCAAGAGGTATAGATCCTCATGAGCCCCCGCAGTTGCGGGGGGGAGGGGGGGGGGCGGGGGCGCTCATGAAGCTCTATACCTCTTGTTCAAACCACTTTGTATCTTTGTTCCTTTGACGACTGCGGATCTTTGGAGTTGAATTTACATTGATTTCAAAAATGCAGTTTGCCTCCACTCAGAGTGAAGGGAATTGGGGGAAGGTGAGACAGGGGGCGTGTTGGGGAGATTTTTTTTCCTGAGATTCATGTACAGGATTTTAATTATGTATAGTCTTTCGGGTTGGGTGCATGATCTAACGGTTTAGGACTTTATATATATATATATATATATATATATATATATATATATATATATATATATATATATATATATATATATATATATATATATATATATATATATTATATATATATATATATATATATATATATATATATATACATATAATTCTATTTTATTTTATAGTTTATTTTTAATTTATTTTATTTAATTTATTTATTTTATTTTTTGGGAGGGGGGGGGTTAATTGCGAGTTGTGGGAGTTAGATTTTTGTTTCGATGCCAAAACACACGGGAAAGGCAGCTGAAAACATTTGATAGATGGCTATCATCGTATCAGTAAATGTACTTTCGTGCGATTCTTATTGCTGCAATTACACAACAACAACAAAACCTACACAACACATAAAACGGCTCGACTAAAAGTGTTTTTAAGTAAATGGTTTGACGCTAAAATTGTAAAGCTCCTTCGACCAATTTCTGTCCCCCCCCCCCCCCCCCTCCACCCCAACCTCAACCACCACGGAACACTGATAATTCCCCGTGTGTGATATCACCTTCGTGGTGGACAAAAACGTTAAGTTTCAAACGATTAACGTGGGTTTTTTTTTTCTTTCAGGTGTGTGTCCACCCCAGCCATGTGTGTGACGGCTTGTTTCAGTGTCCGCAGCATGATGACGAGCTGTTGTGTGATTTCACATGTTCGGAATACTGCACGTGTTACGGCCTGAGTTTCTTCTGCACAGCGCCTTTTCCAGCCAACATATACCCGGGTCTTCGCTTTTTGGACGCCCGTAAATCGGGCATGAGTTTAAAGAACTTCGAGAACAACACCCTGTTGGTTTATTTGAATCTTGCAAATTGTAGCTTGGAACGTCTGGATGTAGTTAAGTTGCCAAACCTTTTGAGTCTGGACGTTAGTCACAATCGTCTTACGAAGCTTGATGAGGATGTATTCACTAACACGCCGCAGTTGACTTCTCTGTCTCTTGCTGGCAATCCTTTCAAATATTTTCCGGCTTTCATTGACGGCGTAACGTTCAACAGCATCAAAAGCCTGACTTTCACTGGAATACCTATAGGAGAAATTAGCACCGAGACTGTCTATGCGTACCCAAATTTGGATATCTTGAATTTGACTCACTGTAATATTCAGCGTGTAAAAGGCGAGGGCCTCGGAGAACTGAAACTACTGGGCGTGTTAGACTTGAGAGGTAATCCAATCTCCACATTTCCACGGGGAATTTTCGAAGGACTTGAAAATCTTAAACTCGTGTTGGCTGACAACTACAGACTGTGTTGCGCCGCCGTTTTACCTAGAAGGTTCTTGCTAGAAAACTGTTACGCGCCATATGACGAAGTATCGTCTTGCGAATCTCTCTTACGCTCTGACCTGTACCGCGCAGTACTGTCCGTCGTCGCCGCTTTCACATTGCTGGGTAATTTCTTCAGCTGCCTTTTCCGCGTGTTTTGGCATCGAAACAAGCGTCCTCTGGGGTTTGACGCCTTTGTGACGCACCTGTCCTTGTCTGACTTTCTGATGGGTGTATATCTGGCCATTATCGGGATGGCGGACCGACTGTTCCACGGAACGTACGTCTGGGAGGACGTAGCGTGGAGAGGCAGCGGGACGTGTCATGCAGCTGGTTTCCTGGCCCTGTTGTCCATCGAGGTGTCGACTTTCATCATCTGCCTCATCACATTGGACCGGTTCATCGTGCTGCGCTTTCCTTTCAGGTACACACGTGCCGTGAATGCAACTGCTTTGTATAATGCCACGCATATTAACACATTCTGCCCCAGGACCGAAATCCCCATATTTTGAAGTTGCCCTCTGAAGATCTGTATTACAATTCTAGAGACAGATCGAGCATGATAGTTCAAGGGTGGTGCCAGAATAGCTTGGCGCCTACGGACGCCAAGCTATTCTGGCACAACCCTTGAACTATCATGCTCGAGCCATGTCTTGCTGTGGTGTGTCGGGGCTGAATGAGTTAATGCGATTCATTGTTGCCTGGAACCGAGTTTCCAGATCTTTAAGTTAACACATCATAGGAATTAATTTTATAGTCTAATACATCATAATCATCTAGCAATGTTTCCGTATGACTCATTATGTGGACAGCATGCGAAAAGTCTTCGTGCTGAAGCCAGTCTTAGCACGCCAGTCACGGCTGTCAAATGCGTTCAGGCTGTCTAGAGCTACTGGTCTGCCTGAGGAAGGCGTATCTCGCGCCACCATAAGTCTATTACTATACAGTAATCGACTTATGGTGGCACTAATAGGGGTTTCTTTAACTCATTCGAGACGTGCCGCAGTCGGATATCCGACCGCGGCACGTCTCGAATGTGTTAACGGTTTTTACTGGTGTGATTTCAGCACTTTCCACTTCAAACGGAAGTCAGCCAACATGGCCTGCATCGCTGCCTGGGTTGTGGGCCTTGTTCTGGTCACTGTTCCCCTTTTGCCTTGGATATCACACTGGGAGTTCTACGGCCAGACCGGTATTTGCGTCCCTCTGCCTATAACCAGAGCTTCATTCCCGGGACAACGGTACGCTTTTGGGGTCATGATCGGCCTAAATTTTGTGCTTTTCTTGCTGATCGCCGCAGGACAGATCTTCATCTACTGGTCTATCCACTCCAATACGATGTCTTCAGACAGCAGTACAAAGAAGTCTCAGGATTTGACCATCGCACGAAGACTGATTACGGTAGTTGTGGCGGACTTTTTGTGCTGGTTTCCTGTAGGTCTTATGGGGCTCCTCGCCGCTGGTGGAACTCCCATCCCAAGTGAAGTCAAAGAGGCTTTGGCCATCATTGTTCTGCCGCTCAACTCGGCGCTGAATCCGTTTCTGTACACGGTTAATGTTATTCTGGAGCGCCGGAGACGCATCACTGAGGAAGGCATAAGAAAGCGTATTATGTCCCAGGTAGCGTCCCAGTACGGGAAAAGTGTGTACGGTAGTCGAGGTACGGAGATGTCTGCAGAACTGTGATTAATTTTTAATTTTGTTGAAGTTGGCTACTTTATGTACTTGATACTTTATGTATGAATCATGAATGACTTGTTGCTTGCACTGGACGATGGTCAGATTTCGGTTTTAGCTTTGCTGGATCTGTCTAGCGTATTTGATACGATTGACCATAGCACCTTGTTCTGTCGCCTTGAACGTGTCTTTGGTATCCAGGGACAGGTTTTTGATTGGTTCAAATCATATTTGTCTAACCGGTCACAGACTGTTTCTGTCTGTGGTCATCTTTCAGTTGCCGCCCCTCTGTGTTTCGGAGTACCCCAAGGGTCAGTCCTTGGGCCTGTGCTCTTCATTATATATATGCAGGCCTTGTCGGGTGTCATAGCTGCACGCCCAATTTCTCACCACGCGTACTCTGATGACACGCAGTTGTATAAATCAGGCCATGTTGAGCAGGTCGATGCCATCATCCAGTGTGTGCAACAGTCAGTTTCTGATGTTAGAACATGGATGATAGCCAACAAATTAAAACTGAATGAAGATAAAACAGGAGCCATGCTAGTTTCCTCTACCAGAATGATGATGATGATGTCGCATTAGCTCCATCAGGCATCTTCTCACACCAGAAGCCAATAAAACGCTGGTCTGCACCTTTGTCTTGTCCCGACTCGATTACGGCAATGCACTCCTGTGTGGCTGTCCTCAGTACCTTCTGGATCGGCTCCAGAGGGTGCAGAACTCAGCAGCACGGCTTGTTGTCAAGGCAAAGAAGTCAGACCACATCACACCCATCTTGCGTTCACTCCATTGGTTGCCTATCACATCCAGAGTACAATACAAAGTTCTGTCCATCTGTCATACCTGTCTGTCTACTTCTACTGGCCCTGTCTATCTTTCTGAGCTTCTTCATGTGTACACACCTTCAAGACAGCTCCGTTCCTCAGCAGACATTAAACTATTACGCTTTCCAACTGTGAGAACTAAGTCTTTTGGCGAGAGGTCTGTCTCATACCAAGGACCATTTCTCTGGAATAAACTCCCACAGTCCCTCAGATATGTTGAACCAGCGAATAGTTTCCGGCAGTCTTTAAAGACACATCTATTCCTTTAAACGTGCATTTACCGTTATAATTATTTTATTTTTGTTTTTGGTGCTGCTGTCAGTGAGAGCTGCCTAGCGTATCTGTTATTAGTTTTATGGTACACGTATATCTTTGGTTTGTGTGAGCATTTCTTGTTGGTGTGTTATTTTCTGCTAAGTTTATTTTCCCTGTATATCTTGTTGCGTGAGTGTGTATGTTAGAGCATATATATGTGCTGTAGGATGCAAGGTCTGTGTATGTTGGTATGTCATTTGTACGGCGCCTAGAGCTTTTCTATCAAAAGTATAGGCGCCTTAAAAATATACATTATTATTATTATTATTATTATTATTATTATTATTATTATTATTATTATTATTATTATTATTGAAAATGCCAATTACCAGCCAGCTTGTACCCAAAATGTCGAGTTTTATCATTTTGCTGTCGGTAGCTCTTTTTTGTCAAATGATTCCTCGATAAAAAGCGCTGACAGCCAGTGTGATAACCCTAAGCGTGTAGTATCGGTTTTAGTCGCGATGATTCCTACAAAACCGCTACCAACACGCAAATGGTTAAAAGAAACAGTCTGAGCTTGATAGCAGTGAAATATTTATTGTTAAATACGAAAATCATTCGCACGCACACTCACACACTCACACACACACACACACACACACACACACACACACACACACACACACACACACACACACACACACACACACACGCACACATACACACGCACACACACACGCACACACATACACAACATACACACACCAGTGCTAATACCAAAAGGTCGAAGGCATGTTAAGCAGAATTCTGTCTAAGACATTTATTATAACAAACACATTTTACATACATCAACATCAGGCTACAAAGCTCCGTGACTTGTGTGCGAGACATGCTTTGCTTCTGCCTTCAATTTGTTGGAGATTCTGTGGCCAAAAAATGTATTAGTGGTGTGCGGACTTTAGATTGTATACGTAAGGACTTACTCTGTTGTTGCTTCACAATTGTTTAGGTAGTGGTATCCCCAGTAGGAAAACGTCTTCGGCTCCACGACGGCCTTAGTGGACCCGCGCACATTCGTGCGCGGGCCCACTGCGGCCGTCGTGGACCCAAGGACCTTTGCTTACTTGGGTATTGTCAAAAAAGAGATACACATATTTTTGCCTTTTTCTTTTGTTTTGCTGTTTGGTTCTTTTAATTTACTGAACAGCACACAGTTGCCATCTGCCATTTAAGCAAACGCTTAGTCTATCTACACACACTATAAGCGAATGCAAATCATCTACATCTAATGAAATACACAGCACTAAACTGAAACACAAGATGCTCTAACAATCCACATTACAAACGATTACATGTACACGCCAGGTATACATTTAGTATAAAACACACCAACGCGTAATGCCAATAAAATTAAGTACACCAAACGCGGGCCAAAGAAACTTTGCAAAATTAGTTGTGAACTGGTCTGTGGTTTTGGACTTACGGCCATAGACGTAAGGTCCAAGATCACAGACCAGCACAAAATAAATCATAATCATGTTTTAATGTGTACACACTTATACGATTTACAACAACCAAACGAATCTAACATATGTTACTGAACAACGGTAGACCAAAAACCAAAATAATCATTCAAAGTTAGTTAAAGCTGATTTGAGTTACATATGAAGCTCAAAAAGAAATGTTTTGTCGTGATTAAACATTACGACAAATATGAAATGTATGCGCCACACCAAGACGGAGACAAAAACAGGTATATTACGACTCTTCATTTTAGGCGTGGGTGTATGAGATACGTCTAGAATGCGTTAAAATTAAAAGTACCACTGATCTCGAGGTTTCTTACGTTTGAGGATGGTCAGTGGTACGTACAGTTTTAAAGTCTTACATTCAGCGAAATACCATGAGGGTGTTCCAACATACATCAGCAAAACGTCTTCGGACCCACGACGACCCGTAGTGGGCCCGCACACAGCCGTGTGCGTGCCCACTGCGGCTGTCGTGGGCCCGAGGACCTTTGTTTATGGGAAAATACTGTGTATGCGTCTGTGTAACGCAAACAGCCATCACAGACCGATTAATCGTACGACCATAATTAACAGCAAGGTACACTGCGCGGCTAAATTTTCTTAGCACTACATATCGGGAGCACTATGTGTCGATAGAACTACGGCTTTAAAACTAAGTGTCTATAGCACTACGCTCGATGGCACTACGACCGTTAGACCTACGGGCGCTGGAACTACGCAGGAATATATCGCTACATAGTACTAGCTGGACGTAGTGCTAGCGACACGTAGTTCTAACAAGACGTAGTGGTAGCGATACATAGTGTTAGCGATCATAGTGCTATCGACAAATAGTGCTAGCGATCGTAGTGCTGTCGACACGTATTGCTAGCTATGTTAGCGCTATCGACAAGTATTTCTCTTCATACGTAGTGCTAGCGGATTCACGCACCCATTGAACGGCTCATTAAAAGTTGTAGTTACACAACTCTTATTAAATACTGTTTACAAGATACTGCCATTAGCAGTTCAATATCAACCGTCCGTTCTGTAAACATTTTTAGAACAATGTTTAAAAGAGTACATTCTCGGGATAGCATCTTTGAAATAAAGTGATCAAATGAACTACAACATTAGAAATTACTCGTACAGCACTTATCTCAGTCAAAACTACAACATGGAATACAGTGTACTGCAAACTGTACAAAATATTGCTGTAATACGTATCACACAGCGCGGACGAAATCTCACTCACAAATTATTGAGAACTAACACAGGGGAGACTATCACTTCATATTGTTAATAAAGAAACTATCATTTAGTAACAACAAAGGCTTATTACGAGCTGCAGCATGTCTTTAACACATTCGAGACGTGACGCATCCGGATACGCGGCTAAAGCTGCGTATCCGGATTCGTTACAACTCGAATGAGTTCAGCTTTAGCGCATAATATGATACGTATTTAGGGATGTAGCAGCATATTCACAAAGTGTTAATTTATCCAATGAAAACTGGAGAAAGATTATGCCGTACTTCCATGATCAGTGTGCTGGTCCTTGATTCTGGACCTTATGATTGTATCACAAACAATGCCTTTTATTATTACTGAAATGGACTACACAACAAAAGGCGCGTTCCCAAAACCTTCCCTGTAATGTTCCTACCTACCTTCCCCTGCGCTAATGGACACACCCGAACTTTCCCAAAAGCGTACTGTAGTTATCTTATTCACCTTTCCCTGCACTAAGGGACACAATTAAACGTTCAAACAATTTTCCTGTACAGACCTTACCCACTTTTCCCTAAAAAAGTGACACAGCCGCACTTTCTAAAAACTTTCCTGTACCGATCTTGCCTCCTTTACCGTAGTAGCCTTGTTGCTGTCGGGACGTTAAGCAATGTACAATCAATCAATCAATCCTTTACCGTAGTCTGTCACAATTGAACGTTTTGCAGGTAATGGACAAACACAGCACGGTTCGTAATAAGCCCTTGGTAACAACTAACAATAAAAACAACTAACAACATCACCGTCGATACAGTATACCCGGTAGGTTCCGAATACTATGGGAAACACATCACTCGTAAAACTTCACATGTCACTTCAACTTCTGAAAGTGGGAAACAAACTATTAAATTAATGTATCACCCAGGACACAGACTGGAAAAACACTTTTTTTTAAATTGCAGTTCAAAACAGTGACTCCAATTGCAAAGAATATAGAACGTAACGCAGTAACCAACAAAGAAAGAAACACGTTTTCTCAACAACAGAAATAAACGTTCGTGAAACTGTTCTGTTCTTATCACAGGACCCAACCGTGTTAACTCGTTCAAGACATTCCGTATTTGGAAACGTGGCTATGCCGCGTATCCGGATTCGTCGTGTCTCAAGTGTGTTATTTCTCCTGATCCAGACTCTTAATTGACGTTTGAAGTCAATTATAAGAGTGACAATCAAGAGACTTAAAGTAATATTCCAAAGCGTGTCACAGAATTAAGTTCAGAAATCAAATTGGAGGGATGTGGTATGTATCACCGTACGACATAAAAAACTTGTTAACAATAACTGGAGGTATTTTGAGCATTTCTAACATTGGCATCTACAAACAGCAAGTAAAAATGTGCAGGCACACAAACTTTACTTTTGTTTTCGTTTCACTACTACAGTATCACTAGATCAGAAACAATCTCTAGAGTCGAAACAACAGTATCACTAGATTCAAACAACAATTGTATCATTAAGCAAGACAAACTACAACAGCCCGTGGTTCGAGCGTGAAACTTCAAGGGTAGTGCCAGAACAGCTTGGCGCCTCATGGCGCCAAGCTGTTCTGGCATTACCCTTGAAATATCATGATCGATCTATCTCATCAACAGCCATGTAATCACCAGAGAACAGTTCTCAAGATTGTCCTCATCGATAACTGTGTCAAACAACAACAAGCAGATCTATACACAGAACTGAATACGCAAGATCAACAATCCGATGGCCCTTCGGGTCTGTTCGCGATTGTCTCTAACGACACATCTTTTTTAGAAAAAACACTTACACTTACTTACATTTTACATTCATCATACTTTCGAAAATCACTTCTCGTGAATATGACAGTTACAAAAATGTACCAAAGTACAAAAAGCCAGACACAAGCCACAGAAGGAAATGTGTCAGCTGGTACACAAGTTTGCATGTAACAAAGCATGATACAAACTTTAATGCGTATTCATGTTACAAATGTTAATACGTACTCAAAGAGAAGTTAACTGTTTCGTTTATATTACTAAACAAAAACAGACCACTTTACGAAACAAATTGAAAATTGTAAAAGGTGGAAATACTGTTTCATCTTTTGCAATTTTCATTTTGTTTCGTGACGAAATAATAAACAACAAAAATTTAATAAACACTGAAACACTAATACACGTGACTGGTGAACAATAATATTAAGACATTGAGTTTTGCCTTTCACCTTTTTAAAAAATCCGTTCATCAGAAATGTTAATTCTGTCAGCAACAAAAGTCAGCTACCTTTTTAAGAGGTACATGCAGAACAAAATACATGTTTTATTACTTACAGGACAAGGGATCTTCACGGGCCCCGCAGCCTGCAGGGACACAAGGGGATCCTGCTAACCCCATAAACAACAGGTCCTTCAAGCCACGTCAGCCTCAGCACAAAATCAGGAGTTCTACACGAGTTAACCCTTTACGTGTCGGTAGCGGCTTTTGTCGCCATGATTCATGTCCCCTTCCAGTGACTCCTCTGTCAGATCACAGGATTCGAAAGGCAGTTATGTCCTCTGACTGCCGAAGTCTCGGCAACGTCAATACGCATACAACGATATGTCCTACTGCTCTGAGCGGAAAGGGGACATAACTCTTGCACATGAATCTTCGAGTTCCTCACCCTGTGGTGGGATGTAGATACCACGGTAAAGACCCACCGTAAGAGCACGGCTGATAGTGCTCCGAGGGGCTTTTGCTCAACAAATAACTCTATTAACGTCCTGTTTTCGTCACTGAGAGCAGGCCATCAAGCATTTTGTTTAGGGCATATGTACACAAAATTAACAATGAAACGATACTCCATTTTTAACGCATTGGGATGGTTCTACTCAACTTCACACTGTAGTTCACTACACACAACAATCGCATGAGGACTGGGCGGCTGTCAAAAACAGCCGGAGAGGTACAGCTAACTGGAAAATACAAACGAGCTTGGATATCATTATTTCACCACTGAATTAATATGTACTGGTCTGTGATTTCGAACCTTACGGCTAGACAGTCATAAGGGCCAAAATCACATACCAGCACGCACGTGGAGCCTGACTCAACAAAGTATTTACATATACACATACACACAATTCAAAACGGGATCATAAATACCTGAATCGCTACCGTCGTTTCAAAAGCAACATTTCCCGTATGAAAATCACTACTTGTGCATAAATGCAAAGCTTTTTCGTTCAAAAATTGAAAAACTCAATCTAGATTTTATGAACGTTCATTTCACTTGAAAACTACATAAGAACAAAATCAAGCTCTACTTTCGATATAATATTCATGAGACTACCTTCAATATTAAATGCATGCACCTACTTTCGTGATAATATTCATGAGCCTACTTTTGATATAGTAACCATGAGCCTATCGCTACTTTTTGAAGCCTTGACCGACACCGCGAGACTACTACAGTGTGCAGTATAATTTTGAGAAGCTAGCTGCGGGGTTCTTGCGCTTGTTCTACAGATACGAGTAGTATTGAAGCTATCTACGTTACAGATACTAGTACAAGCCGTCCGATCTAAAGAAACACCGGCCCGCCTCTTTTTTCTGGCACGTGCGATGGTACTTCCACCGGGGTTATCATTTGCCGCAAACGCTGAAAACAGGAGAAAAATTAATTTAGCATACGCAAATCTCATATCAATAGACAATTAAGCTACGTTAACTCATATACTGCCCGTAAATGGAGACTGAGTTTCTAAAACCTTTGTTAATTCTTCGCCAAAGATTCTTAGCCATCCAAGAACATGGAGACGAGGTCGTGTCAGCAAGAGGCATAGATCTTCATGAGTCCCCGCATATGCGGGGACTCATGAAGATCTATGCATCTTGCAGATGGATCGTGTTCACCTTTTCTCGGCAGTGAAAGGGTTGAAAGCATAAGTCATTCACTCCTTTTCGGCTATTATTATCGTCCATGCGATCTCCTGAAACTTCGCTAGCTGACCAGCAGACAATCAGTCCCGAAGAACAACATACAGACGCAAATAAAACCAGTGATACATGGCGGTCTTTGTTTTTTGCTGCTACATTTATATCCGTGTTCCTTTGATGGACAGCAATGATTGACGCCCAACTGGACACGGTATCAGAGGCAAAGCTATGCTTTTAGGTAGCGTAGGGGATAGCACTCATGCACAATCTTGCATACACAGTAACAAATTAACTCCCTTGCGCATGAGGCCACCGGTAGTAGTACCGGTGGCTGCAGAAAACAAGGACGGTTAGGAGAAAGATGAAGATACTTATTCAGATAAATAAATAAATAAATAAATAATAACATTTAAATAAATAATGATAAATAAATGAATTAAATAAAGAAATAATAAAGAAATAAATTTAAATAATAAATAAATCCAGATAAATAAATTGAGACAATGCATAAAGAAGCAAATAAATAAATGCTTACCTCTGTGAAAGATCCCGAGGATCTGCAGAAGCAGACCAGGATGTAGAGAGGGATACAGACAAGGGAGGAACACACGATGAGCCAGCCCACCGTCAGAGACCAGTACGGGTACACGTAGTTACCGTACTGAGGGGGAGGAGAGTTGCTGACGGACAACACGAACAGCGCCTGAAAAAAAAATGATTTAAAACCTAAGATACCCATTTTACATTTAATAACATACAAATGGTCCTGCGGACATTTTGTATGTTATTAAAAATGGAGTAGGTATCTTAGGTTTTGAATTATTTACACACACGTTAATGCGTCAATCCGTCCATCCTGTTAGCCAGTCAGTAACTAGCCGCCTGTTCGTCCGTCCAACCAGTCAGCCAGCTAGCCATCCACAAATACACCCATCCGTCCATCAATTCCTCCATCCGAAATATAAAACCAGTAAGCCAATTAACGAACGAACCGGCTACAGGCCATACGCTAACAAAAGATGAAATCGGACAGGAAGAGCTTACAATCGCAAAGATTGCGCACTTTCCCAGCGAATGTTAACACATTCGAGACGTGCTGCATTAGGATACGCGGCGTATGCCGCGTATCCGAATGCGGCACGTCTCGAATGAGGTAACCCCTTCCCTGCTTGAAACTAGAATACGTTAATACCACTCACTGTAAGACACAAAGTTCGCCAATAATAAGTATCCACTGACCAGTAGGAACACAGGACTGATGTAGGTCCATGTTACTCGCCAGAATACCCCGGGTGGCTTGCCCAGCATGGCCTGAATATCGGCACTAAACCGGTCCACACCTGCAAACACAGAGAATGAAAACATCTGTGCATCACATTAACGTAATTGACATCTAGACGTCCACTGAACAAATTATCAGTGGACAGTTCTGTCAACGTTTGATGACTTTTCCGTGAAAATATCTTACTCGTTCTTTTGAGAGTTACCGTATGAAGCTCGTCTGAATGGTCTGATCTGAAGGAGGATCTGCGGAATTTAGAGGTTCTGGAAACCCAGCCAACCACCCCCCCCCCCCCTCCCCCTACAAAAAAAGGACTCGCTAACTAAAAAAAAAACAACAACGATGGAACGGATACTAGCCTCGACACGTTACGTCTTGAATAAAATGGCCAAATCAAAAAGATGAAGAACCGCCCCTCCCCCCCCCCCCTTCCCGCCTTCTTTGAGAATTATATGTAACAGTCCGCCCTTGAGTTTATTACCTAATTAATGCAATGAGAAATTCCATCACCCTGTTATAATTAAAGCCAAGGGTGATAACGTATTCGTGAAGCGTTTGCGGGTATTCTCCCCACTTGTGGCGTACTCCCCGAGTGGGTCTATCCAGGGGGTACTCCTGCAGACGGTGCTGGAAAATAATTACCGTAGATCCAGTTGACCGCCACAGCCTCCAGAAAGACGACTAGAAGAATGGAGATTGGGGCTGCGTACGTGTCAAATAGCTGCACCATGTAGATACCACCCTGCACACACATTTAACCCTTTCAATCCTGATCTACACACTACAGCAACAGATGGATCGTCCTTGACAGTTCAAGGGTGTTGCCAGAATTTCTCTACCCTACAGTGAGTCTATTTTTGTGAAGACCGAGATTTTCATTATATTACAACCAAACCTCGTTTCTCACAAAAGGGCGTGCTGGTTTGCCAAATAAGGACATTAACTCATTGTGCCCGAGGTACGAAATGGCCACATTTTGGAGTCATCCTCTGAGGACTGCATTAAAATTCAGGAGACAGATCGACCATGATAGTTCAAGGGTGGTGGCAAAATAGCTTGGCGCCATATCTTGCTGTGGTGTGTCGCGGACAGAATGAGGTAATGAGAAGACGAAAATGAAGAAGAAACGAATATGAACAAGAATTTTAAAAATGGCAATGAGAGTGTACTCACGTATGTAGTAGTAACCAGACTGCCCAGGAAGCAATACATTATCAGACCGGCCACAAAGATTTCCCGTTTTCTGCGTAACCATGGAAACTCGTCCATCACGCCTGTTATCACAGCCTCCAGGGCGCCAAACTGTTCACAAAAATAAAACGTTGTTATATTATATGAATAATGTTTGGTTTGGTTGGTTTGTTTGTTTGTTTGTTTGATTGGTTGGTTGGTTGGTTGGTTGTCTGTTATTGGTTGATTGGTTGGTGGGTTGGCTGTTGGCTGGTTGGTTGGCTTTTTTTTGGTTTGGTTTGGTTTGGTTCGATATAATTTGATTTGATTTAGTTTCGTTTGGTTGGTTGGTTGTCTGACTGCTTGGATATTTAGGAGTGTTATTTTGTGCCTAAAGTAACCAGTAAAGTACCGTGGTATCCAGCCCAAGTGTGATGATCATGAAGAAGAAAATGACCGACCAGAATGACGCTCCTCCAATAGTGGCCACTGCTTCTGGGTACACCACGAATATCAACCCAACATCTGCAACAAAAGAAGTTCATCGGAATAGTCGATTTTAGTAAATCAGAATTAGCCCAAGAGAATACACGAATTTGACACAATCATTGGATTAAAGCGCAGCCAACCCTATGTTTAGCGAGTAATTAAGAGTAATTCAATGATCTGTGTCAGATTCGTACATTCATTTGACCTATTTCATTTATGAAAAACATGATACTCCTTGACATATTCTGCCCCAGGATCGAAATCCCCAAATTTTGAAGTTGCCCTCTGAAGACTGTATTACACTTCTGGAGACCGATCGAGCGTGATATATCAAGGGTGGTGCCAGAATAGTTTGGGGACTATGGGCGCCAAGCTATTGTGGCACCACACTTGAACTATCACGCTCTATCCATGTCTTGTTGTGTTGTGTCGGGGCTGAATGAGTTAAACACAGTAGCAAAGAGCAAGAAGCAAAGACCCTCATGAACCCCTGGAAAAGTATCCGTGTAAGGTATCTAGATCATCAGAGTCTATTTCGATATTGTTTTTTGTTTACTGTCTGGTTCATACCAAAGGAGACACAGGTCCTAGGCTCAACAGATGATGTTCGTCGGTGACGTTGATTGGCAGGGCTTTCGCTCGGTATCGAGACAAATACCTTCGTGCGCGCGCTAGATTGGTTTACAGTTGACATGGCTGATGCCTGCCGGACCAGCAGGTCCTCGGGTCATCTGAGACGGACCTCAATCCGAAGATCTTTTTGCATGTGGAGTGATGTCGACAGACAAGAGACAATCACATCACAAACTCACCGTGTCTGGCGACATCCTCGATGTCTCTGCGCTGACTGAGGGCCATGTAGCCTAAAACGGAGAAGACCACAAAACCCGCCAGAAAACTCGTCAAACAGTTGGTGGCACTTGTAATCAGGGCGTCTCTGAAAAAAGAACAGGACTTTTAACCCTTGGCTGTTGGCAGCGGGTTTTTGCAGGAATCATCGTGACAAAAACCGCTACCGACAGCCAAAGGGTTAGCCCCTCCATCGCCGAGAATCACTCCATTCGAACCGTCATCATAAGGCAATACAAAGTATTACGTTCGCGATGTCTCACCGGTCACAGTTGTGGAATCTGGTGTAAGTATGCTACACAGCGACATATTAATATTATTGTCATTATCATTATCACCATCAACATTCTCATTACCATCATTCATCACCAACACAATCATTATTATCATCATTATCAATATTATAGGTATGATTATTGCGTTCCCGAGGTCTCACCTGTAACAGTTGTTGTGGAACTTGTTGTAACTGGACAGCGCCAGAAGTACACCAAAGCCGGGACCGAGAGAGAAGAAAATCTGCGCCGCCGCGGCGATCCAAATCTGAAAAGGTCAATTAACCCAAATACCAGCCTCAGTTTCACACACACATGGGGCAGAGCTCTGCTTTTAACCCATATCATACTGAGGCTAAAAGTTTCAAATTTGTACACTGCCATATGCAAGCTACATTATAGTACTTACAGATAAGGATATAGACCAATGGCTTTAGTTCAAGGGTGGTGCCAGAATAGCTGGGTGCCTCTAGGCGCCAAGCTGTTCTGACACTACCCTGGAACCATTTTAGTCAAACTTATTTCACACACTGGTGTATTCCGAATGATAATGGTTAACAGTCACCTCGCACCTTTCCTGTGATTTTAGATCTTACGGCCCGGAGTCGATGACCACGCCTATATTATACCGTTTGCCAGTACTCCCCAGGTGCACGTCGACCCAGTCGTGGAGTACGCCACAAGTATACTTCTATTCAAATGAGATGCTTACGTACCTTTCATGCGCGCAAATCTGTGATTTTGTACCTCACAGCGCAGGACCGTATGGTGCTCAAGCAAAGACTGGCATGAATTTTATATCCCTTTCTGGCGTGAATGTGTTGGATATAACTGTTAGAAGTTATACAAGAAATATATTTTCCCTCACCTCAAGTTCAAGTAGTTTGTCCCACTGTGGTCTGAGATAGTAGATGATGCCGTTGGTTGCTCCTGGTAATGTACACCCGCGGATAAGAAGTATGAACAGGAGTAGATAGGGCAGAGTGGCTGTCACCCATACCGCCTGAAAAAGACACGGCCGATAATGGTACAAATATCTTTAAAATGATACTAGTCTTCTTTGTAGTGGACAGTCACGGACCCGGAGTATTACGAGAACTGGAAATGACAAGTAAGTAAATAAGACCGACTACCCAAAATATTAATTCGTTTGCTGGTGTGTAATTTATACCGTACTGCTGTAGGTAGTCAGATATGAAATTACAGACCAGAACATATATTATCTTAAGGCACAGGAGTAGACAGGGCAGGGTGACTGTAATCCACTCCACCGAAACATGGACACAGCTGACGAGCGCAAATTAATTAGTGTAATTAACTATGTGACATTACCTTACAATATAGAAAATAAATTCCCATACAGAAACGTGCAGAAGCTAAATACGTGTAAAAATTAACATATTCTACCCCAAGAACAAAATCCCCAAATTTTGAAATTAATACTTATATTATAAGTAGCCTACTTACTTTACAGGTACGACTTTGGCTGGGCTAAAACCTTTAACTCATTCTGCCCCAGGACCGAAATCCCCAAATTTGGAAGTTGCCCTCTGAAGGACTGTATTACAATTCTAGAGACAGATCGAGCATGATAATTCAAGGATGGTGCCAGAATACCTTGGGCGCCAAGCCATTCTGGCACACTTGAACTATCATGCTCAATCCACGTCTTGTTGTGGTGTGTCGGGGCTGAATGAGTAGAGCAAAATGGAAGATTCCGACAGACTATAACAACATCGTGTAATAGGTTACCTTTCCCGAGCTCTTAATTCCCTTCCAGAGAGCAAAGTAGACGAGGAGGAAGACCCCGAACAGGGCCATGGCGATGGACCACTTCACGCCTCCTATTCTGCTGATGCCGTCTGAGTACTGGATCTGTAACACCTCACGTCTGTGGGACAAAAAGAAATAGTTATCACGTCTGTACAATTGATTGGTTTTGACACAAACCCTTAACCCCTTTGCTGCCGGAGTGATTTAGAATTTCGCGTCTGAAACGACTGCGCACTGCCTGACATATAATAATAATAATAATAATAATAATAATATAATAATTATAAGAATGTACATTTATATAGCCCTTAACCTCCAAATGAATGATGCTCTAAGCGCTTCACAAGAGCAAAAATCACAGAACAAAAAGTACAAGAACGTAAAAGCTACAATAAATAATACAAAAACTTAGTGACACATCAAAGCTCGCACTCACACATACACACACACACACACTGATACAAGAACGGTTACTGCCAACGATTGTTAACACACTGAAAATGCATCTAACTATACGCATAAGAAAAAAGATAGATCTTGAGCATATGATTCGTCTGAAAAACACAGATGTAAATGCGATGTAAATTAGGCGTAAAGAACTTCTAACCAACAAGAGACATAAAGCCTTGCGGTGGCTCATGAGGGTTTATGTCTCTAGCAGCCCGGCAGTTAAAGGGTTAAAATCAGTAGTTGACTGTTGTCTTCTGACTTGTTATGTTTCGTACCCACTGCGGGAGTACTCCCAAGTTAGACCCACACGTAGAATTATAACACAAGTACACGTCTATTCAAATGAGACGTTCAGCATCACAGCTGAATAAAAGTGGGAAGTAAGTACTCCCGGAAGCAAAATTTCGTTTCTCAACCGAGTTCCGTAACACAAGCTCCACCCATAGTTCTGCCTGTCGGCAGAACTATGCTTGGAGCTTGCTTTACGGAACTCGGTTGGGAAAAAGAAATTGGGCCTCCCGCAAACGTTATATGAGCTATAGGTGACCTACTCAAAGAATTCTGTGGAAGCGGCAGAGAAGTAGAACTCCTGACTGTGATCTCCCTCCTGCATCTCCAAGTGACACTCATTACGTAACACATGTGTTCCGTTTGACGTCATGTTGATGGTGTTGCCGCTGTCCAAAACTATGAAGATCGGTCCCGCCGACACGTTGTAAGGATATGTTTCATTATATGCAGGAAAAACCTGCGGAAAAAAGGAAAATGCCGCTTGAAAAGATGATGTAGAAGGTAGAACAAATACTGAAAATCTAGTCTTGGCATACATAGCACTGTTGAAGGCAGTATAAAGAGCCCAGGCTACAGGCAGGTTTTGACTGCTAACATTTGCCGATACAAAGGGTTCTCAATGTTGTCTTGCCAAACTAAAACATTTCTTTTACCCTTCCTTTTACGGCCTACTTGAGCAGGCACACGTAACAGAGGTTTTCTAATGGCCCTTGCCAACATCGAACTGGACTCTCTTAAAGAAGAGCTGAAAGGTGGGTTTTTTTTCATTCTACGACAATTAATCTTTATCAGTCAAGTTACCCCTGTCGTCCAGCACTATCAGACACACTACGATTTTTAAAAATATTTTATTAACACATTCTACCACAGGACCGAAATCTCCAAATTTTGAAGTTGCCCTCTGAAGGACTATTTTACAATTCTAGGACAGATCGAGGATGATAGTTCGAGGGAGGTGCCACTAGAATAGCTTGGCGCCAATGGGCGCCAAGCTATTCTGGCGCCACCCTTGAACTATCATACTCGACCCATGTCTTGCTGAGTTGTGTCGGGGCTGAATGAGTTAAGGAAATATTGCAAACTATTACCCTTTCTTGCCATGAATCCTGCTCCAGCCACTAAGCATGGTGCTCTGCTATAAGCGGAGCACCTTGCTTAGTGGCTGGCGCAGGACTAAGCGTCCTCATGCAACCGGCCACAGGTTCCTTTACCTGTAAAGAACAGACTTCAAGTTTGGGCACGACGCGCTGGTCAAAAGTGGTGCAGTTTTCCGTGTTCCACGTGTTGTTGCAGCTCATCCAGGGCGGCTCTTCTCTGAAGGATGAGAAGAAGAAGTAGACCGCCCAGGCGATCACGGTGTTGTAGTACCAGGCCACGAAGGTGGTCATGACACAGATGGCCAGCCCTATTCCTGCAACAGCCAACAAACAACAGATATATTAACCCTTCAGTGCCAGTTGATACAGATTGTGTTTCTGCACTATGAGTTAATTCAACCCCAGAGGGTTAGTTAGATTATTAGCTCGGTTTAACGCCGAACAGGCGACTATCTCACGACGGTCAACGCTTAAGAGTCCTGTCCGTCTCAGGGAAATGGAATCAAAGCGGTGTCAGCATGAGGCATTGCTGCTCATGAGCCCCCACCTCGGGGTTCAAAGGGATCTATGTCTCTTGCAGCTGCATCATCCACCGGGTTTTTTTTTGTTTGTTTGTTTGTGTGTGTCTTTTTTTTGTTTGTTTGTGTGTGTGTCTTTTTGTTGTTTTCTTGTTTTGTTTTGTTTTCTCCGAAACAACAACAGGGCTACTAAAGCCAAGAGTCAGGCATATGAAGCATAAGATACAGCAGGACGAGAAAAAGTCTCTAACAACAGCAACATCAGCAATTCCACCCCTTTGGCTGTCGGTAGCGGTCTTTGTTGCCATGATTCCTGATGATTCCTGTAGAAATCATCGCGACAAAAACCGCTACCGACAGCCGAAGGGTCAGCCTTACATTGGAGCAACTATTTAGACCGCATCGAGGAGGACAATCAGAAACAGGCTTATCTCATTCAGCCCGACACACCACAGCAAGACATGGATCGCGCATGATAGTTCAAGGATGGTGCAAGAATAGCTTGGCGACCATAGGCGCCAAGCTATTCTGAAACCACCCTTGAACTATCATGCTCGATCTGTCTCTAGAATTGTAATACGGTACTGCAGGGGGCAACTTCGAAATTTAGAGATTTCGGTCCTGGGGTAGAATGTATTTATAAAATGTAAAAATTCTTAGTGTCTATCCTATAAGGGCCAAGCTATTCAATCTCGCACCACCCTTGAACTATCATCCTCGATCTGTCTCTAGAGTTGTAATACAATACTGCAGAGGGCCATTTAGAAATTTGGGGATTTCGGCCCTAGGGCAGATTGAGTTAAAGGTTTCAGCCCAGCCAAAGCCGCATCTGGAAAGTTAAGTAAGTAATATAAGTGGTGATCTGCCGTGATATATAGTCGAAGGGTAGTACCTAATGAACTAGGCGACAACAGTGGCGGTCACTTCACAAACTGAGCCCTAAGGCCTAACTCAGATTTAGGTTCAGGTCGATCAAAATCTTTTAAGGGCGGTGCCAGAATAGTTTTTCGCTTAGGCCATCAGGTCAAGAGATCGAGACAAATCGATCATGATAGTTCAAGGGTGATGCCAGAATAGCTTGGCGCCTTTCGGCGCCAAGCTATTCTGGCATCATATTTGAACTATCATGGGCAACCCATATCTTGTCAGTATAGTGTGTCATGGAGGTAAATGGCTTACCCCATTGTGTCCCAGGTACAAAATCGCCACATTTTGGAGTTGTCCTCCGTGGACTGCATTACAATTAACAAGACAGATCGACCATGATAGTTCAAGGGTGGTGCCAGAATAGCTTGGCACCTATGGGCGCCAAGCTTTCCTGGCGCCACCCTTGAACTACCATGCTCAATCTATATCTTGCTGTGTAGTGTTGTCGGGGCTGAATGAATTAATTGTAATGTCAGGGCCAGCAGAGAAATAGGTCTTTGCCTATTATGGTTTACACTTTCTGATATTATTGCACATGATCTGTGCAATCCATGTGGAAAATAAGCCCTCGATCCGTGTGACCCACTCGCATCAATAGTAACATCGTAGAAGAATGTCGCTTGACCCAGTCGAGAGCTAGAGGAAACAACTTCAGAAGTGCATAGACGTATGCTCCTTGCTGGTCGATTGCTTGTAACTAATGGACATATTGTCAAAATTAGAAGGTCGAAATCTAGGATTTGTCCTCTAAAGATACGATATTTTGACGGGGTCGCAATTGCTTTTCATCCGGGTCACATAACGCTGGTAACGGATTGTTGCCACTGTCACTAAAAGGGTTGTTCCCGTGATGTCTGAGTAAATCAGCTCATTGGTAGACACATTTGCATTTAGCTGTGCGTTCATTGCTTGACAACGATCGGGACCAATGCTTACCTCGTTATATTTTCATATTTCCTTCCTGAAGGCTAAACAGCGTTGTTTTTTTTTTTTTTTTTTTTTTTTTTTTTTTTTTTTTTTTTTTGTATTGTCAGCAACATGGTCCGACCCACTTCTGTCTGAATGCATTAATTTGGCCCAAAGTGAAAACGGTGTGTTGAGATTCAGCACTCGATTACAATAAAAGTTCAGGAAACAGATCGTCGATGATAGATCAAAGGTATCAAAGGACCAGCTATTCTAACACCATCCTTCAACTATTAAGGTCGGTCTGTCTTCTGTTGTAGTATACCACGGTTAAATGGTAGAGATAAATTATGTCAGTTTCAGTTTCATGCCTTGTACTTTTTTTTAACTTACGCTTGCTTGCTTGTGTGTGTGTGTGTGTGTGTGTGTGTGTGTGTGTGTGTGTGTGTGTGTGTGTGTGTGTGTGTGTGTGTGTGTCTGTGTGTCTGTGTGTGTGTGTGTGTGTGTGTGTGTGTGTGTGTGTGAGAGAGAGAGAGAGAGAGAGAGAGAGAGAGAGAGAGAGAGAGAGAGAGAGAGAGAGACAGTTCGGGACGAGTGGTGGGGAGGTCCCGGGGCTACGTGGACGGTGGGGCAAGAACGAAATAATGAAAAATAAATAAAGTACTCAGATTTAAAGAAATGCAAGCTGCAATACTCGGTCGAATCTTTCAATGAAACAAGAAAAAGAGGAGCTGAAAATAGAATCCCTCTGACAGTGAAAGGCTAAAGTTCAACGGTATGCGTTCATATCTGCAGACTACCCACAATTCCAGTTTCAATTTAAATTTAGTAACCGTTCACCGCACGGATGACATCTGACAATCTCTCTCTCTCTCTCTCTCTCTCTCTCTCTCTCTCTCTCTCTCTCTCTCTCTCTCCTCTCTCTCTCTCTCTCTCTCTCTCTCTCTCTCTCTCTCTCTCTCTCTCTCTCTCTCTCTCTCTCAAAAAAAAAAAAAAAAAAAAAAAAAAAAAAAGCGAATGTCCATAATGGACTCACAAACTACGGTTGATAAAAAATATATTTTCTATGATGTGTACCCAATGTCAGTACCAGCCTTTTCGATTCTACAGCAGACTCCAGACAGACCCACTCAGGGAGTACGCCACAAGTACACTTCTATTCAAATGAGATGCTTGGCATCTCATTTGAATAGAAGTGTACTTATGGCATACTCCCTGAGTGGGCCTATGTGGGGAGTACTTCTGCAAACCTTACGGGATTTGTACAGTAAATCAATACACATCGTGAAAGAATGCCTTTCTCGGTCATTCCCTTCCCGTGGCCACACTAATTTAACGCTTGACATGTTCCATCGATCGCAATTCAGCGTAGCTGCTTTTAATTGCATATGCACCCAACAGATCCTGGGGAAAATTACTCGACTGATGAATGAGTGCAGCCATTTTGTTGTTACACATCCGAAACAAAATAAGTAAGACAAACTTTAAAACTGTTCTGCAAACTTCTTCTTGTTAGTTTGGTATTGATTGATTGATTGATTGATTGACTGATCCATTCATTCATTCATTCATTCATTCATTCATTCATTCATTCATTCATTCATTCATTCATTGACTGACCGATTGAAGTATTCATTCATTCACTCTCTCACTGATTCATTCTTTCATTCATTTATTCATTCATTCATTCATTCATTCATTGACTTACTGACTGAGTGACTGACTGACCTTAATTTAATTTAGTTACATTTAATTCATATTTCGCAAGTGAAGCTCGGATAATAGCGAAAAAAACATAGGACCCCCGCTCTTTTGGTGTTTCGTCATTGACATGTTGGGGAAAAAACCTGAAACAATTAGTGAACTGATCTTTTTTTGACAGCGACAGGAAATGTAAACGTTATATTATTATTCCACATTTCTCCGCTGTGTCCACTGCGGTACATTGTATTATGTCTTACCATGGCAGAGAAAGACACGTGACAAGATCATACAAATGCGCAATAAGTCAGACCAAAACAATTGACAAATTATGCTAAATTTGCAGCGAGTCACGTGTTCTGCATGGCCGGACGTCACCCCCGTCGGAAATAGACGACAAACTGGAATTAGCGCGGCAAATTGAGAGAGTACTGAAGACAGAACATCTAATTAGTCACAAGAAGAGTTAGTGAACACAAAAAACCGTCTGATATTAGGGGATTAAGGCTGCTAAACCTAGAAGACGTTGACGTTGGTTTGAACTCCTGTCGCCTCCGGCGTATGAAAAAAACAAGAGTGACTCATGGGTCCGCTCTTTGAGACAAAGACAAGGTAACGTCAGTGACATGAGTTAGGCAATGGAACAGCTTCAACCAATCCATTTGCAGAGAGATATATTTTATCATGAGTCGCTGCAGCTGCAGGCATTTCTTTTAAATCTTTGCCTCTCATAGACATATGTAATTTGCTAAATGACTGAAGAACTGTAATTTTGTTGTAAAGACTGCAACCAATACCCATCTACAGGGACCCATGAGGATTTATGTCTCTTGCAGACGGAAGGAATTTACTAGGTGACTGTTGCTGAAGAAATGTAATTTTGCTAAAAGACTTGCATATGATCAAGAATTGTAAAGACTGCAACCTATACTCGTCTGCAAGAGGCATAGATTTCATGAGTCCGTTCATCTGCAGGGACTCATGAGGATCTATGTCTCTTGCAGACAGAAGGTTTTTGCTAAGTGATCGAAGAACTGTAATTTGCTGTACAGACTTGCCGGATTGCACTGATATTTCGGCGATGATCACGGCAGCGCCTCGTGAGAGTCTACGACTCTTGCAGGCAAAGGGGTTTGTGGCATGACTGAAGAACTGTAATTTTCCTGTAAAGACTTGCATATTAATAGGCGATGATCACGGCAGGAGATTGGCCGATAGTACCTACAAGGGCTCACACTAGTTACCGAGGATAATATGGCGTTGAACTGTGGTTGGTTCCTTGCGGGCCTACATATTGGACACGGCACTATGACGTTGATTAACTCATTCTACCCCAACACCGAAATCCTTAAATTTTGCCGATGTCCTCTGAAGACTGCATTGCAGTGCAGGACACAGATCGACCATGATAGTTCAAGGGTGATGCCAGAATAGCTTGGCGCCCATAGGCGCCAAGCTATTCTGGCATCACCCTTGAACTTATCTTGCTGTGGTGTGTCTGGGGTAGAATGAGTTAAATGACCAACGCGATGTAGTCTTTACTTTTCTGAAGCTTAGCTAGGCCCTTCACTGCCGAGCAAAAAGTGAACACGATCCAGCTGCAAGAGACATAGATCAGGGGCTCATGAGGCTCTATGCCTCTTGCTGAGACCAAGTTGTAATCATGCTTCTTGGGCGGTGTTGGCTTCTGGTAGTTGAATGAACCAAGATTTCAGAAACAAAAATGCACATGCAGTGTACGGCAGGGAAGGGGTTAAATGCCGTGTCTAACCCTTTTCCTTTTGAGAGACTAAGAGAGAGAAAACGATAAGTACATTTCTGAAAAAAAAGGCTGAACACTATACTTTATTAATTGTGTTGTACTTGTCCTTTCTAAGCGTGCGTCTTTCTTTGTTGGAAATGTCTTACCTATACACAAGAATAACAAAAAGTGAAGGCACTAGAATATTTTGTATAAGTGTTTCTCCGTCTTGATTCAAAAGAGGACGACCAAAGTCTATTTGAATTACATCGCTAGATATCTCTGACTTCGGCTCAATAGCGTCGAACAAACTCCTCATATCCCCCCCCCCCCCCCCCACACACACACACACACACACTCCTAACCCCTCTCTCTCAACCCCCGTTCACCCTGCTTGTGCCTCTCCCCACCTCCTACCAATCCCTCCCTGAGCACCCCGTCCCATCTGCGCCTTCTCCACCACTGACAACCTTTCTCACCCCTTCTTCTTCTCCCCCTTATGAATAGCAAACAGAGGGGTACTGACCCCAATTTCCTTTGATCCCTCTCTCGCGCCACCCGGCCCGACAGACACTTCCAAGTTTGTGAATAATCATGGCCCGATCAACCTCCGCCTCGAGCTTGCACGAGGCAACGAGGTCCATAGTCCAGAACACCATTTTTCCGTCTGCGAGAGGCGTAGATTTTCGCGAAAATCTACGCCTCTGGTTGTTTTTAGATGTGGCCAAGTTTACATCCTTGTTACGTTACCTACGACTGAACGGTGGCAAAATGGAACATGTCAGACCAGTTTCTATCTGCAAAGGTCATAGATCTAAACAAGCCCCTAGCGCAGCTGCAGGGTGTCATGAAAATCTAAAGCTCTGGTTATTCTGGGTTCAGTTCAATTTACATCCTGTTTGCTCATCCTACAACTGAACGAAGGAGACGACATAACGCGCGAAAGTCTTTTTGCCAGCTCCCCCTGTCTGTAATTGGCATAGATTTTCATTAGCTTCTGTTTGGTTTAGATGAGATCCACAGTTACATCCGCCTTTCGTCCACTACGGCTCCATTGATCAAGGGAGACAACTCAGCGTCTCCATCCGGGCGTCTAACAATTTGGCGGCAGGGCCACGTTGTGGGCTGTATATCTCGGCTGCGATCTTGTGCCTGGTATCAAATGGCTACGAATTCGTGGAGAGAATCATGTAGTCCTTATAGAACTATCTAAATATCTGCAAGAGGCGCGGATTCTCATGTGCCCCCGCAACTGCGGTTGGCACATGAAGATCTAGCCTCTTGTTAATGTCACATTAGATCCATGTTGCCCCAGACGGATGGGAGAGATGATGTATTGTTTAATCCCGTCGACGAATATGAGTGATGTATAGAGAGGATCCTTGTCTAACGTCTACGAATTATAAATTATGTATTATACAGTTTTGTGAATATTGAGGCCGGGTAGAAGTTTCTGGATACAGAAGTTTTATCCGTGAAATCAATCTCAGAGATCTGTGCGATACCTAGCATAAACATTCATAAGTCTTTCATGTGCTTTATAGAGTGGTATTACCGATCTCCTTTAACACATTCTGCTCCAGGACCGAAATCCGCAATTTTTGAGAAGTTGCCCCCTGAAGACTGTATTACACTTCTGGAAACAGATCGAGCGTGATAGTTTAAGGGTTGTGCCAGAATAGCTTGGCGCCCAGGGGCGCCAAGCTATTGTGGCACAACCCTTAAACTATCACGCTCGATACATGCCTTGCCGTGGCGTGTCGCAGTTCAATGAGTTAATCCATTTTCACCATAAACCAGACACTTAGTGAGTTGATCTTTTCCAGTGTTCGACTGATTCTGTATTGACAGTGACTTAACCGAGATACTTAAAAATAATTTGTAATTGTAGCAGAAGTGAAAAGGTATCTAGATCGATTTGTTTTACCTAGAACTGCTAAGTGTCAGCACCCACAACTATACTGACGATCAAAAGAAGTGCGACATTTTGGAATCATCGGAAACACTAAAGTCTTTCCGATGATTCCCAAAATGTCGCATTTCTGTTGATCGTCAGTATACATTGCATGCAAACGGAAAACAACTAGCTGACTACACAAAAATGAAGATACATGCATACACTATTTGCGGGTACCGGAAACTAAACGAAAGGTTACTTTTTTATTTTGCACTGCCATTTCCAGATAACGGTTTTATGGTGTAATTAAAAAAAACAAAAAAACATCACAACAGAACTCGTTTAGAGCGACCATCTTTATAATATGTGATCATCTGTTATTAAAGACCATCATTTAGGAGGCTGTAGCTGACACTTTTTGCCCTTTAAGGCTTCTCTTGAAAGAGCACTTTCTTTTATTAAGACCACTTTATACTTAGAGAAAAAGTCAAAGCACTTTCTAATTTATTGACACCGAACACAAGAAAATGTTGGGGTTTTTTAACTAACTTTTCGGGTGTGACGACATCCGTTTTTCTGTCTTGGGCTACATTCCAACAAGATGTGGTCGCCACATGAGCAGCGCCACCCTGCGTGTCTACCAATAATAACAGGAGACACAATGCCGACACAACATTATTCAGTCTACTGTGGAAGGCGGTGATGCATTTGTTTTATATTCATGGTTTTAAAAAAAATCCCACCTTTGCATATGTATAGACCATCTATAATAAATAAATAAATAAATAAATAAATAAATAAATAAAAAGGCTGCAATGAAACAGCAAGCTCAGCAAAACTGGGCAGGAAATACAAAACACGATATGAGGCAAATTATCAAAACTTCCTGGTTAGTGTGATGAAAGTGGAACATATCTGTATCCAATTGGAGGAAAGAGGTCGATCTCCCACCAAGATCACATTTAGGCTGGTCTGTGATTTTGGACCTTACGTCAGGCCGTAAAGTCCAAAATCACAGACCAGCACGCACGTCTTGGTACGTGATTTGAAACCCAAGACTCTCGAGGCATAAGTGCCCAACTCACAAATCGGCACTCGGATGTGATTGTGTCACATCCTGATTGGAGCGGCTACCATGTGCTGGTCGGTGATTTCGAACCTGACGGCCGTGAGGTCCAAAATCACAGACCAGCTCACGAACAGCGTTTACGTCACAGCACGTGATCCCATGATCCCGTCTTTGCTTTCCCCACGAATTGCTTTTCCGGGGAGAAACAAGTTATGAATTTTGGCCATTATGGCATATTGACTTCCTCGCCCTAGATCGCCTGGTCATTACGAGTGTCAGCCAGTCAACGTATGGAAGTGCAAGCAAATCCATTTGATGGAAGCCCTGCATTTTAAAGACATCAGGAAAAGACAAACCGGTCTCAGGGTATAACCATAACCCTTCGCTAAATGTTAACACGATCCAGCTGCAAGAGATATAGATCCTCATGGTTCATACTGACTGCAGTTGCGAGTCCTCGTGGGATCAATATTCCTCTTGCTGACACCACTTTGTATTCATGTGCCGTAGGCCGAGTCGTGTTTCAGGGACAGCGGGAGTTTTCGGCGTTGAATTGAAAAAAAGATGTCAAACTGAGACCGACCACTGACAGCGAAAGGGTTAATTCTTCATGACATCCTCTGTTTGAGGAGAAAAGATGGCGTAATAAATCAGTAAAACACAAATCAGTCTCGGACTTATGTCCTCGTTACTTCCTTTGTGGCAGGAATAGAGATTTAAATAGATATTCATAAAATGACCACTGCAAGCGATAGTCGTAAAATCTTTACAAGCAAAGCGTTTGCACTATACCGTAAGTTAACTCATTCCACCCCAGACACACCACAGCAAGATCTGGATCGACCATGATAGCTCAAGGGTGATGCCAGAATAGCTTGGCGCCTATGGGCGCCAAGCTATTCTGGCATCACCCTTGAACTATCATGGTCGATCTGTGTCCTGCACTACAGTGAAGTCTTCAGAGGACAACGGCAAAATTTGGGGATTTCGGTGTTGGGGTAGAATGAGTTAAGGAACTTAGAACTAACACATATAACGTATAAACCACCTAACCAGTAATAACCAATAATTTCGTCTTAATATTAAACCTTCACTTTCCAAAGCTTCATGCTGCTAATTGAAAGGATGCAAATTTGGTGATGTTTTCAAAATACGTAGCACTATAATTGTGTTACAATCTGCACTTTTGGAAATGATTACATCAATGAATAAGATCTCTTAACATGGAGACAGTCTACATCTGAATTCAACGAGCAAAGAAATAATAATAACCCCCCTCCCCTCCCTCCCCCCCCCCCCCCACCAAAAAAAAAAATGTTATTTGCTAGCAAAAGGCAAACCCATATCTTTTATACAAGAATCATAATGTTTTCACCAGTAAGAGGTATACGATATGCGGTCTCTGTCATCAAGAATGATATCTAGATTTTTCTTGCAGCCGCACAGGCTCCTGACTATCGTAGCCTCATGCAGATGGAAGGGTAAGGGTGAAGATCTGCAGCCGTAAGTGCTCATGAAAATCTACGCCTCTTGGACGGAAGAAATGGCCGAGACACTGTCCCCAAAATCTGATGAACGACCCTCCAGGGATAAAACCTCAGAAACATATGAGATCTGGCTTACGATTTTGGACCTTACGACCTTTAACCGTATGGCCCAAAGTCACAGACTATGCGGCTATACTACGCGTGTGTTGGTCTGTGATTTTGGGCCTTACGGCTGAAAGCCGTAAGGGCCAAAATCACAGACCAGCACATATCTACCCTCTCATAATAAAAGAAGACCTGCCATTCTGCATCCAATTTGTGCGATCTTGTATCTGTCTGTGCCATTCTGTTTGAGTAGATCTTATTCGCTGAAAGCTTTTAACTCATTCAGCCCGACGCACGTATTTCCAAACTTTTGGAGGCGTCATCCAACGTCAATGCAGGAGATGGATTGACCAAGCTAATCTGGAACTACCCTTGAATTATCATGGTCGACCCATCTCCTGCTGTAGTGCGTCAGGGCTGAATGGGTTACGGCTTAATATGCATGGGGGTGGGGGGTGGGGGGGGAGGGGGACATAAGCGGGAGGGGTATTTGAATAAAGATGAAAACCTTAACCCACTAATATGACGCCAGTAATTTGTGGACAGGAGATAGGACAAAGGGCTCTTCTCTATGAATACACAAATTGAAGGATCTCCGGCATGCATCAGAAAGGCATTTGTCTAGGACGTAACGGTTATAGCTGTCTTGAAAAGAATATCCTTTCACGGGTCGACAGAAATAGTTTAAAGTAGTGCCGGAGAAGATCGGGTTGGCGACTCATTTACGAAAAAAAATCAATTTACGGGAAAACAAAACAAAACTTCAGTCTTGACTCTTCCAAGAACAAGAATGACAAGACACGAACTTTCAGCTTTTAAGATTGGTCCCTCTCTTGAAGATGGATATTGTCGGTGTAACTTTGGGTCATTTACACCGACGAGTATATGCAAGTTGTCTTTGCTTTTCGTTCGTATTGTTTCACAGAACTCGGCGTATATTTCAGACAACACAAGACGACATCCACAGAGCACAGCCGGGAAGCACTGTCGTCTATTCTGTCGTGGAATAA